>JAODUH010000018.1:1019284-1030268 GCA_027564835.1 Typhlichthys subterraneus
CAGTTCACCCACACTACCCGTTTGGGCTTACCAGGTCTGTCCAGAGTCTTCCCCCACCCCTTGACCCAACTCACCACAAGATGGTGGTCGGTAGCCAGCTCTGCCTCTCTTTTCACCCGAGTGTCCAAAACATGCGGCCTCAGGTCAGATGATACGATCACAAAATCGATCATCGCCCTTCGACCTAGGGTGCTCTGGTACCACGTACACTTATGAGCAGCCTTATGTTCAAACAGGGTGTTTGTTATAGACAGACCATGACTAGCACAGAAGTCTAACAACACGTAGCGGCGCTCAGCCGGGGACTTGTGAATATCCCCACACCCGCCCAGCACCCCACACCGTAGGAAACTCCAGAGTAGAATAAAGTCCATCCCCTATCCAGGAGAATGGTTCCAGAACCAACACTGTGTGTTGGTTCAATTAGTCTACCCTAGACTGTGCAATCTGGTGGGGTAAGCCCCACCAGATCTAAATGGTAGCGCTCCACCTCCTGCACAAGTTCTGGCTCCTTCCCCCACAGCGAGGTCACGTTCCACGTTCCCAAAGGCAGCCTCTCTCCGGGGTCTGGTCCATCGAGGTCCCTGACCTTTGCTGCCACCCGTTTGACAGCGCACCCGACCCCGAGAGGAGTATGGTGCCACGTTGCTTCTTCGGGCTGTGCCCAGCTGGGCTCCGTGGCAAACCCAGCCACCAGGCGCTTGCCAACGAGCCCTCCCTCTGGGCCTGGCTCCAGACGGGGGCCCCGGGCTTCCTCCGGGCAGGGTAACCTCTCCTCTTAAATTATCTTCCATAAGGGTCTTCTGAACCATTCTTTGTCTGACCCTTACCATGACACCACTTTGCCTTGGAAGACCCTACCAGGAGCACAAGGCTCCAGACAACACAGCTCTCAGGATCGTAGGGACACATAAATCGCTCCACCATAATAAAGTGATGGTTCCAAGAGAGGTCATTATTTCAAACATAATATTATTTGCTTACAATTACCTGATCATCTGTTTTCAAATGTAGCTATTGTTAATCGCTTTGGATAAAAGCATCTGCTAAATTATTTAAATCAAATTTGTAATTTTAAGTTTCACCTTACAGCAATTATCTCGTTATCTGCTCGCTTCAAATGGAAGTAGGTCACTGTACAAGTCTCTGCCCACAGAACCTCCACAGCGCCATACATCTTTCCAATAAACATATGTGGCCAGGTTGGGTACTGCAGCGAACTTTAGCGTAGTGTTGGCAGAGTTTTACATTATAGGGAGGTGTATAGGTAAAGTAAAAACGTTTTCCAGTCAAATAAATATAGAAAGGAAAAAATAGTGATTCACAAATAATATATCAAGTTTGACAATTTTTTCTAAGAGATAATTTAAAGGTCCCCCACCCCCCACCCCATGTCGGCGGGCCTGGCCCATATGAAATAGCAGTCTACCCGTGGATACCATACAGTTTCTCAAATGTCCATGTTACACCACTAGATGATGCTGCTGACGATATTTAAACTCGTAGCCTATTATCCGATGGCTTTGCCCTGACTGCCAGTAGCCTACTACAGACAAGAGAAACGTTGTGGTGAGCCTATCGTTCGACTACATTGTGTGTGCCATGGGCTATACAAAATCCTTTGCGGGATGTCCATTCAGTAGCTTATATTAGGCTACCAAAAAACACCAACGTAGCCTGCAATTAAATGTTTAGTAGTGGCTACGGAGATAGTTATGTGAAAGATAAGTCGCCTATCAGAGGAAGCCTAATCTACTTGGTTCAACTATTCTGAAAGGAAGTGATGAAACTCAGCTGTTTTTGTTTGTTTTTTTACAAACAAAAGATTGAATCTATTGATGGATTGTTGAGGTGCAACGGGTTCCATTAGGCCTACTCTATCCTTGAAAAGTTCTATCTCGAATAGCCCAAGTTGATAAGAATGTGCTGTCGTAAGGGATAATGTTTCAGGGTGCTTTCACTCAAGTCACGTTGCTCTCAACCTCTAGCGACCAATGATTTTAGAGGCACGTAGCCTACTCCTATAAAGTTGAGTGTTAGCTGAGTCGTCTCCGCTAATTTCTACGTGAGACGTGGATTCTGCGCTGCTGCTAGTCGGTCTTTGACTTCATTCAATTACCTAACTGTAATTACTATTTTGGACAATGCTGCGAGTGAGGTGTCTCAGAGGAGGTAGCCGAGGTGCCGAAGCTGCCCATCTGATCGGAGCTATGGTTGGTATTGTGGTGGTTTCATGTTTTTATTCACAATTGCAACATTTTGATTCGAATAAAGAGTGTGAAACGACTTTTCACGACACTTCAGCTGCAAAAGCAGCCTATTTATATAGTTTTATTATTCATATATTAGGCTACTTATAATTCTTATTTTAAACTATAATTTCAGCTAATCATAGACTATAGCATCACAAGAAACATTATCAAATTTAAATAATAATCCCCGTTCTGGTAAGGGATGCCATACGTCAATGATATATCTACTTTTTTTCTGAAAGGGGATTATGGCAGTGATCATTGAGTGACAGTGGGCAGCTGTTTGGCGCAGATGCACACCCAAACTCACAAGGTCTTTTTTGACGAGTGTGCCTATCTTTCTTGATAATGGTTACAATGATTGTAGCCTATGTTAACACCAGCGTGACTACCTGGATATTTACATCCATAACTCGATGATTTCAATGACTCCATTGATGTATGTTTTTTTCTTTTTTGTAAAGTCAGAAACTAATCTCATTACACAAACATTTTCTATTGCTGTTACTTTGCTTTAATTACCAAATTACACTTCAGCACCGCTTTATTGTAATGTAATTATGCAAACAGCAAGGGGGAAATGTACTCTCAAAAGTGTTACAGTCTATGACACATTCTGTTGTACCCAAATGTCACCCCAGTTTGGCAGGGCTGTATCTGGATGGGTGCAAAGATCTTTCCAGAGCACCGCTAGTGCAGCTGCCGCAAGGCCCCACCCTGCAATGGAAGAGCCTGTTACAGAGTCTGTGCAGGAGGATTGCCCTGTCTGTGCTTACAATGAATGGGATCCACTGGAGGAGGTGATTGTGGGTCGTGCTGAAAATGCCCATGTGCCTCCCTTCACTGTGGAAGTCAAAGTAAGTGCTTGAAAAGACATAGAGCAAGATGGTACATAGCCACATTGTGAATGAACTCCCACGTTGACATATTGTTTATTGTGTACTGTTCATGACAGGCTAACACATATGAGAAGTATTGGCCCTTCTACCAGAAATATGGGGGCCAATGTTTTCCTAAGGACCACTTGAAAAAAGCTGTTGTTGAGATTGAGGAAATGTGCAATATTCTGCGTCTTGAGGGCGTTAATGTTCGGAGGCCAGAGCCCATCGACTGGTCATTTGAATATAAAACTCCAGACTTCTCATCAACAGGTGAATATGATTAAGTGTAATTCCTTTTTTTAAATAATTATCTGATATGAAGATGCTATCAACCTCATCACAAAATAACCATACACACAAATGTACACACACAAATGTAAAACAAATAATAACCTGAATCTTATTTTAGTATTCCCCAGGTGATAAGACTGAATGATAGAGCGCTTAATTTTTTACACCTTTATAAGTCAAGTCAAGTGTATATAGCCCTTTATCACATTAGTCTCAAAGGGCTGCATAGCCCCACATTTCACATGAAAACAAACAACACGCTGTCATTTTTGACACCTGAAAAATCAAGTCAAGTTTATATAGCCCTTAATCACATTACAGTCTCAAAGGGCTGCACAGCCCCATTTCACATGAAAACAAACAACACACCCTTCACCTGATAATAAACATTACTTATGATGTTGTATGTAAAGCAAACTGCATGCTTTTTTTTGTGTGAATTGTGAATGAACCCAGGCATGTATGCTGCCATGCCAAGAGACATTCTTCTGGTCGTGGGCAATGAAATTATTGAGGCCCCCATGGCCTGGAGGGCCCGTTTCTTTGAGTATCGTGCATACAGACCATTGATCAAGGAGTACTTCAGTAAAGGGGCTAAGTGGACCACTGCTCCCAAACCCACCATGGCTGATGACCTGTATGATCAGGTGACCCTTTATCTTAGAATGTGCACTTTGACATGGTCTCAGCTGCTAAAGGCTTTAATCTTAATTCTTCAACATGACATTCCTTATCATAATGCAATTTCACAACTTCAATGAAAGACTAAAGATAATTGTGCCTCCCTGCCCCACTATACACACACATGCAGAACTACCCTATACGCACTGTGGAGGACAGACACAAGCTGGCTGCTCAGGGAATGTTTGTGACCACAGAGCACGAGCCATGCTTCGATGCTGCCGACTTCATCAGAGCTGGAAGGGACCTGTTTGTCCAGAGGAGTCAGGTATATTATGAATTTGAACTTCATAAACTTAGGACAAATGGTTATTCCTTATCAGACATGGCATGGCTCAGTGGCTGGGTAGCATTCTTTGGTAGGAAGGTTTGTAAAAGCAACATTTTGCTGCCCAGTTTTACTATACCATTGTTATATTAATAGTAGATGGTATTAAACAAGGTCCAACAGTTTTTTATCGTGTCTAGCCAAATTAATGAATTAAGGCAATTGACCAATCTCAAGCCCCGCCCCTTTCCCCTGTCAAAACAGCATAGTAGCAGAGAGGGTACAATTTAACAGAGAGGTTCCAATGGACGGCACTTCCACATTTAGTCTTTTTACCCTTTATGAATGACCCAGCGTTCCATGCAAGTCAATGGGGTGATACACGGATGTCACCATACTATTGTCCATACATTATCTCTGGGATAATGTATGGACAATAATGCATATTTTGAGTATATTGCATGAATTCCCAAGTACCTACGATCAATCTTAGGCCACAACAGTATTTCTACAGCGAACTGTTTTGAGATAAATTGATTTTGTTTCAGGCCATGCGTGGTAAGTTAAGCAGTTTAGGCGCTGCTTACATCAGCCTCTACAGCAAAATGCCTTGGTGACACGCCCTCTAGAGACCAGCAGGGGTCCATTGTTGCTCCATTGAAAATCATTACAGTGCACTATCTTTCTATAAATTCAAACAGACAGTTGACAGAGTTTTTGTCTGATTCAAAATATGCTCAACTGTTATTAGAGGACAGGTGAAAAGGGGCGGGGCTTGGTATCTGTCAATTACATCAGGAGATGTAGAGGTCAAGTACCTTTATTCTCACAACAGCTCCACTGTTTGTATGCCTTCCTAGGTTACAAACTACTTGGGAATTGAGTGGATGCGTCGTCATTTGGCTCCAGACTACAATGTCCACATCATCTCATTCAAGGACCCCAACCCAATGCATATTGATGCTACATTCAACATCATTGGGCCGGGCCTGGTTCTATCCAACCCAGATCGCCCTTGCCGCCAGGTACATTTCATAAGATTGAAACTGTCACGTGGAATTTTACCAGATCTTATCAGTGCCTAGTGTTGTCACCCTGTGGGATTAATTATGTAATTCGTTTATCATAAAAAAGTAGCATTTTCACATTTGAATTTATCTTGTTTCCTTTAGATTGACATGTTTAAAAAAGCTGGCTGGACTGTTGTGAAACCTCCACTGCCTTTGATTCCCGATGGTATGTATTATAATGAATAATTGTATACACTGCTAGTGGAAAGTTTTGTATTTGTGTATGAACATATATGTCCACGCACTCTGTTTAGACCACCCACTCTGGATGTCGTCAAAGTGGCTCTCCATGAATGTACTGATGCTAGATGAGAAACGTGTGATGGTTGACGCCAATGAAACAACTATTCAGAAAATGTTTGAAAACCTTGGTGAGTCCATCAAGTATATTGCTTTTGTTACCTCTATTTTGCCTTCAGCATCGACTCAACTGTCCTTATTAGTGGAAAAAAGGGCTCCAGCGGGCAGGAGAAATTTTGGCTTGTGCAGTAACAATGAATGACTAAACTGTTTTTCTGTATCCAAGGCATCAAGACTATAAAGGTGAACATTCGCCATGCCAACTCCCTGGGTGGCGGCTTCCACTGTTGGACCACTGATGTCCGTCGTCGTGGTAGCCTGCAGTCTTACTTCCACTAGCCATGCCAGAAATAGGCAGTTTCTATTGAGCTTTATAGTTTAAAGCCTCAATCTGTATTTTTTGGGGTCAATTGAAACCCAGCAACATTATATAATAATAATATATAACACTGAAAGAATTATTGAGAAAATAAATAAAAATACATGAAATTAAAATGACCTAGAAAGTAGTGAAATCACACGAATAATATTATCAAGAAAATAGTAAAAACACATGAATAAGAATTTCTCAAATATTTTTAAATCATCTTGCAATTTCCTCAAGCGATTCTTGCTAATGAAATATTTAAAAAGGAATATTTGTAACCTTTGAGTCTTAAGTTACAGAGACATTGTAGAAAAGCCAGACTAAATTTTACAACAAATATATGGGAGAAGATGGCGGTTGTATGCACATAGCTCTCCCCTCCCGTGTAGTACAAGTATAACCTTTGGGGAATTTAGGGGCAAAGTCACCAAACTTTTAAAGCATTAAAAAAAAATCTGATTTGATTGGTACATGCAGTTTTTATGTTCAGGATATGGTTCCCTTCCCATTCATTTATATTTGTTAGAAATAACAAAGTAGGCTGTAGAGTGGTCAGGTTTTTCTATAAGGACTTTGGATACAGTAATGTTCAAATGTTTACATGCAATACTATCATAGCTCAGTGTTTTGATGTTTAAACAAAACAACATAATTTTTTTGTGATTTCAATGGGTTTTAAATCCTTTGTCCGTTTCATAACTGAATCGGTATTTGTTCTTAATTGGTAGAAAAACAAAGGAGTAATATTAAGCCAGCAGTGATGCAATGTTGTCTTCATAGGTGGCACAATATGATTCAATTTCAGGTTGAGACTTTAAGACTTAAATCAGCATGTGTAAATTGCAGTTTTAACAGTGCTGTGCATTACAGTGCTTTTGTATACAGCTTTCCAATGGTATACTGTACGTTATATAAAGTATGCACTGTAACATACAATAATATACTTTCTTATAGGTTATAGCACAAATGATCACTACTTTCATTAATGCTAAAAAGCTCAATCTCAATAGTAACTGCATTCTGGCCTGGCTATTGTAAAGATGCTATCTCAATCAGAAAGTCATAATGAGGGCAGGGTACAATTGGTATGTCAGTGTAATCAGACTTGGGAAAAATCTCTAAAGAAAATACCTCCTAAAGAATAACAGCAACATTATTATCTGTATTTACAATTAACACTTACTTTTTACAAGATTTTTTATATCTAAAAGCATGTCTAATCAATTTTGATTTCTTATCTCAGGTATGTTATTTTTTTAAATATGGAAATTAATTTTAGGAGCAAATTTGTATTTATATTTTTCATACATTTTATTGGACTATTTTCCTTGTTTCCCATCAATTCGTGTTTTTATAAGTGTGACGTGTTCATATCAGATGTTGGATACCATTTGCCTGTACTGTTTTCTCTTTCACAAAACTGGGCCAGTCATATGCGATTATACAGTTATAATACTATAGTCATTCTCACTTAACTGCGCTGCTTTTGATTACATGGTCGAAAATGCCAACAGGATAAAATGTATGTCAGGTGAATTCATCAATACATATAAAGCCAAATGTAATATGACGTTATCCATTTTAGAAGCTTTTCATGTAATGTACTGTATGTATATACTGTATGGATTCAGCTGTGTTGGTAGCAGAACTTGCATTACATTGTGCAACATTAATTAAAATGTCCATTAAAAAAAAAAGTCTATGAAGCTTTTATGTAAAATAATAATTTCCATGCATTTGATACATTAATTGATTCTTTATATTAATTATCATGAGCAACAATGGCGCTAATAATTGATTTATCATTAGCTTTTAAAAAAGTGACTTTAAGTATGAACAAACAATAGTGTACAGTAGGTCTATTCGATTAGTAAACGTAAAATAAACAAACTATAATAAAATGACAAATGTTATCATATACTGTACGCTAAGAAAACATTAGGGCACAGGTTTACTGCAGCTATCTGTAAAACATTAACCTTACTGATATGTTAGAGGGAGAACTATTTAATCACATTTGCTCTGTAAGCTGTCGCGCAGAGCTTCAAAGGGATACCAATTTAATTTTAAACACAATGCTAACGTCAGCAAGAGAGCCACTAACAAATGTGTGCAAAATGACGTAATGTACCCTGCCTTGTCCAATCAGAAACTACTTGATTGGATTACTTGAAGTGCAGGTCCTTAGTTTACTATAGATAGGAAGCTGGCACGAAGCGTGATATGGACAGTAGGTCTAATATGCCCTACAGGTTTTTGGAGGCTGGTTGGTCGATCTGTGGAAACAGCCTTAGTTGCTTGTAGACTTGCCTAGACTTACTCCTTGCCTGTATAGACTGCGTGGCTGTATTTATTATTTTTAATGTAGGCCTATTTACTAGGCGCCCTATTTGTCGCAGACTATTGTTAACGTCATTGTTGGGGAGTGCGATCATTTAGGCATCTGCGATAATGAAGTTATTAGAAATACGACAAATTCTTCTTTGCTTATCTCCATGCCTCGGAGGAGCTTCCGCAGTAGCCTACGGGTCGGTCTTGACGGTCTGTCCGTAGGCTATAGTATGCGCACATTCTTGAGGACTGGACTGTTTGGACAGGCGATTTGATCGCAAGCTACACTACAAGGGCTACAATCGGCCGCGAACATATTCGTCGCACAGTGTAGGCATATGTCCGAAGTTGGAGTAGGCAAAACACATTATTAACAATTTCCTATAGCGTAGTTCAGCATAGTTAAAACTTGTTTAAAGTCTAATTTGTTTTAGTTGTGTCTAGTGTGTGGTTTATGTAATTAGCTCAACCATAAAATTCTCAAAGAAATGTTATAGGCTATCAGTTATCAGTTTCACACGAGTGCCTTACTGCTCTCTGCATTATACTGCCATCTCTTGGTAAGGAATATACACACCACTTCGGTGCTAGCCTACTGTAATGCTTTAGGAGTCCCAACTGTGTTTTGTAATGAATTAAATTGTTACAGAGTTGCCTATTTATTATAAAATGTAGAAGTTGTATACGGTAAAATAGGTATGTAGGAAGGAAACGTCACCTCACTCACTTAACCAGCATAATAGAATAACATAATTCCAGTTGTAATTGTTGTAAAGGTGTGTAATACTTATTTCTGTGTAATATTCTTGCACATTATACATATCTAAAAAGCTCAAATAAAGTTACAGTAATTGCTATTGATTTAAATAACTTCCAGATATAGAAACACGTATAACATATTGCCAAACATAGTTTTGGCAAAAGTGATGACACAGATTAAGACATTTGTAGAGGGGGTTCGAAGATAATTGGTTGACATTGGGGCCAGAAGGTTCATGCAGCACATAAACAGTCCAAGCACAATTTGTGCAGACAATACCTGATGCCAGTGTAGTTGGTTACCTTGGTGAGAAAACCACAGTTGCCATTCTCAGCTGTTGCGTCTGAGGACCTTCAAGACACTCTGCTGTCTATGGAGAAGTCCCTGACACTCCCATTACCATGAACTGAGTTGATTACATTATACTTGCTGCATTTGGTTTGAAAACATTCTATGATGTACATACTGTAAATAAATAATGAAGGTATAAAAGCAGTAAATGTAATCACATAAATTATACATGTTGATTGTGAGATATTTACTCCAACCATGCAACACAGGCATGCTATGAATGCATTATGATCTTTAAAATACTGTATATTCCTTAATTGTGTTATACAGAACTTCACATTTCTACCCCAGCTCACTGTTTATGTGTGAAACACAACAATGTGTGTAAGGGGAAGAGGAGTAGAGAGTAGTGTTAAGCACTTAGCACTCCGGTCCGCTTCAACAACAAAGGCTAATTCCAAACACAAATAGCAACGTTTCCTTTCAGGCATCAGCGTGTACAAAACCATATTTGCGTGAATTAGAAATGCCATTTGTGTTCATATTCAGTCCAGGAAGCTCCAATTATATTTGTGAAAATAAACAACTCCAAAGCAAGGCAAGCCATTTCCCCCATAGCATGGGTGTCACGGCTGTCATGGAGAAGATATGAATGATAAATAGGACAGAGGTGAATGTGTTGCCATCTGTGTCCCTGGTGTCTTATATCTTTAGTAATCCTGGAAAAGTTCCCCGGCAAAGTTTCAGACAGTTTTTCCTTTATGTTTTTATATAGTTTTGCTTTTCTGTTGTTTATACATATGATGCTCTTACAGTAGCTATGATAAACAGACGTGTAACTTGTGAGCAATTTTGTCTCAATCGAAGACAAGTTGTGTCATATAACATTCAGCATTTTATGTAATATGGCAATGAATTAATGCACAAATAGATGAGCAAAGTATTCACTCATGAGCTCATTTAAATAATTTGGAAAAATAAATGCTCACTTCACCAGCATAATATAATTCTCACATATATTCAGAATTATAATTTACAAATGTTGGGTAGAACAATACCATAAAATGTTAATGAGCTTTATGTATGCACATCAGAAACTTTATTGGAATCAAATTTTATATTTGTTTTCATTGTTTATCTACACACAATGTCAAAGCACTACAGAACAATACTCAAACTTCAGGTGTACCTATCCAATGTGTTTATGTTGGCTCAAATTAAAACCATTATCAATTTAGCTTTACATTTTATATTAGATTGTCCAAAGCCTTATCTGTGTTCTTTTTCAAATATTGACTACGTTGAGAAGTTAGAATAACGCAGGCAAAGCTTATCTGCTGATGTCTGCATTCATCTTCAGTATTCCAGCTTTCAGCCCCTCTAGTGGCCATTTTAGGTTCAACAAACAACACGATCACTTATTTATTTTTTATTATTATTTATTTGGTTAATGTATATTAAATATATCCCTCTGCAATATATTGGGAATATT
>JAODUH010000018.1:1035747-1050587 GCA_027564835.1 Typhlichthys subterraneus
CACTTATTTATTTTTTATTATTATTTATTTGGTTAATGTATATTAAATATATCCCTCTGCAATATATTGGGAATATTTCTGCACTTTATAACCACTTTCCTACCTCTAATAAACAATACTGTATACATAGCCCTGCTTAAGAAAATATAATGGTTGTTGAATCCAAAGGTTTCAACAATAGTATTTTTCTTGGTTTAAAGTAGCACTTAAAAGTGGCTATTCAAAGTTTAAAAACACCTTATTCAAATTAACGTGTTTGAGTTGAAAGTGGTGGTGACCTTAGTGAGCAATTACTCTATGTAATATCTTCAGCTCAGTTCATTATTATGACAAATGAAATACAGCCTTAGGCCTACATCCACCCCTGAAAGATTTAGATGATGTTATATTACTATCTGTGTTAGGTCTGATACAATTAAGATTATAGGTAGTCTTGTTGATTGTCATATATGGTCAACTATGTTATCATGTATGCTCATGTAGCCTATTTTGTGGTTGTAGGCCACCTATACTGTTTTCATCAGTTTAATATGTGAAAGTCAAGTCTTCCCACAGTTCATAGCCCACTAAATGTCATTGTATGTATTCAAGTGTATGTCCAAACCTTTTCAGAAACACTTAAACCTGAGACTGAACAAACTTGTGGAATTCCGTGGCCTTGGTTTAAACTTTCTAACAGTTAGATTAGTGGCCATTTGACCATGTATAAGGGCAGATAAAACATTGCTGAAATGCTCAATACATGACTAAGTTGACCATGCTTTTGCATTCTGGTGCTGTGCTATTTTATTTTATTTTTAGCAACTATTAGTGAATACATTTTCATATGCCTATTATTTTAAATATAATGGCATACTCAATATTAAAAGTAATTAGCCCATGGCCTACCTCTGACTCTATACATACACAAAAAAATCACGAGCACCAAATATTGTCCTCTTGACAGCTTATCGTAGAGGACCCACATACTACTTGATGTAAAAACCTGTTACTGCAAGTGACATTTTCTAAAAACCACCGCCAGGTTTCTGTTCTATACATTTTCAAAGTTCCCACGTAAAGCAACGTCCACCCATTCTCGCCGAGGACTACGCTGATTGGTTGACTCGAGCTCATTTGCATTAACGTCAGTAAAGGCTGTAGGTCAATCCTTGCGGGTGCTTTTATTGGATGTGCTGCTGTCAAGCAGTGCTGAAGAATTGGAAGGGCAAACGTTAGAAATGCAGAGAAAATACAAACAGAAACCAGCATAATGTAGCTCATCTCTGCCTTAGCGCTCATAAACCTCAATCATATGCCTTCCTTTTTCATACCCGAAACTTGTTAATGCGGTGCGGTTTTGTTTTTTTCTCTCTGAAGCGATTGCATTCTCCCGAGGTGGTACCTCAAAATATGACAGGCTGTACATCTTTTTTCAGAATGAGAGAAAACCGAGGGCCTGATAATATGTAGCCAAATGTACACGGGGTTTTATCTCTTGCGGATCATCTTTGATCGGACAGCGAATGTCTCAATGAAGATATTTTGCGTTCCAGATATTTCTACGTTTCCTAACTGAACCATTTGGACTGATACATGGAGTGTTTTGACCGACTACATTGCATTATGTTGCCTGGAGGAGTCTTAACGTCGGAGCGACTGACAAGAATACTCTGCAGTGTGAATATTTTAGCCTGTTGATGATGAACGGCTCAGGACTGGAGCAAACCGTGAGAACCGGTTTATGGCCGATGTCTTGAATTGAAGTGGGTAACCAGACTGTTAAAGGAAAAATAACTCTCCAACAATGCTGGATGGTTTTGGGTGGAGGACGACTGCTGGCGATAAATTAATCCTCGGAAAAAAATTGATACAATTGGCGCTTGAGCAAAAGAGGGCAAGCGTTTAGGCCTAGTATAACATAAAAGTTTACATTAGAAAATGTTAATGTGGTACGAAAAGAATATGAGCTAGAGTGAGGGATAAATCGCACATGGGGGTTGAATAGCTGAACGGAAGAATAACGGAATGATGTATTCGAGGATTATACAGTAGCCTACTCTGATAAAATATCTAATTAACTTCGAAAAACGGAGAGGGAATTAGCTTCCTGGTCGGGGGTGGGGACAGAAATATAGGATTTTTTTTAAAATTGTATTTAGGCTAGATGCTTTTCGTTAGTGAATTTGGAAAAGGCGTTGTATTTAGGCCTTGCTACAAAACAAAACAAACAAAAGTGGACATAAAAACACAAGGACAGAGCGAATGACAGTCGGGTAGCCTATGTAAAGCACTTGCGCAAAAAGAAAAAGGCTGAAGTGGGTTGAAGCATGGGCTGTGCTTCAAGTATTCATATCTCTGATAGGGTGGTCTACCACAGTGGAAAAGAGTCCGAGGATTCCCACTCACCCCAGCAGACAAATACCACTCAGCATCAAGGAAATCCTGCCTCGGGACTACCGATCAAACCAGTGAGCTGCAAGGTGAGGCATCTACTGTGCTCTTCATTCAGACACTTTAGAAAAAGTTGAATGTGTGAGCGTGTGCGTGCGTGTGTGCATGGAGTGTATAAGAACGCAACGTGGACAGGCAAACGTGGGATACTCAAATGCAATCTACTGTATTTAATATGAATTCCAAACTGTTGATTGTGAGGCCTGTGTTGAAGTTCCATAATGACTCAATGCAACCCATTCATTGGCATGCTAATCTGCAGTATGCTTGCATACTGTTGCTTTTGGACATGCTATTTTTTAAATATAGCATAGACCTTGACACACGGGGCTCAAAGCTCTCTGCACAAATCGGAGGCATTGTTCTCTCCATAAGGTTAGGGCGTTTAAGGGCTGATTGTAGAAACACCGAGGATGTAGCATATCACTCGTACGTCACAGCTTCCCTCAATTTTCTAAAAATTAATGGGCCAAATGTTAGAGCTAGCAGTTTATTTTTCCAGCTGCTAGTTTCTTGATTGATATGTATTATCCAGAGGCTGCTGTGGGGCTAAACTGTAATCACATATATTCCCTTTTATTAAAAAAACATATTTAAGTCTTCTATAGCACTACAGCATAATCCTGCACATAGGACCTATGGTTTACAGGACAGGATTTATTTCAGGGTTGAATACTTAGGCTAACTGGTGAATATATTATTCAAAAGTGTGTCTGAGTAGGCTATAAAGTATATTGTCACAACAACAAGCACTTTATACAGCCAAAACATCAAAAATGGCACTAAAAATAAAACCAAACATTATATTACAGTATATTACAATTAATGCAGCCACTTCTGATGCTCAATTGTCTTTCCACAATTAACGCTGACCCTTTTATCACAGCAGCAAATACTCGCTAATCACTGCATCTTGCTTGGAATATTGTGGTGTATACCTACAGTGTTTTACGATTATCAGGTCTTAGCAGTCAGTAATGTGCCACTGGGTTCATTTGAGGTTCTTGGTGGTAAGGTGTCTGATAATTTTGCATTAAACTCCATGTTTCATCATTCCAACTAGGTAATGGCAGTGTCACTCTCAAATCCAAATAACTTTTTCATTTTGCACATACAGTATATGCAGTTAGTCGTTCACATGTCATCTGGTAGTTTTAAATGTTGTGTACATTTCAATGGACTGTGAGAGTTAATGTGTGGGACTACAAGTTAAGCCTATATGCTGTCAATATGCATGATGTATTTTTTGTCTTTGTGTATGCTTTCACGCGTATGCACACTTTTTGTTTAAAGGCCGCCAGCTATTTGAGGACCTCTTCCAAGGTGAATTTTGTGGGCAAATGTCACTTTAGGATTCACTAAGCAGTCAGTGTGTGACAGCATGCCCCCACGTCAAGACAACCACTGCACCTCTAAATTGACTTAGTGCCATGATTGAGTTAGATGGATGACATGCGGATCTCCATCAGCTGGAGACAGTTGTCCATGTAGTGTGTGTCATGATCGACATTCACAGCACTGTCTCCCAGTGAGGCAGCAGTAAGAGCGTTAAAGAGGAGTTTGGGAGCATGATGATACGAGACAACCTTTGTCAAGGGTACGTTATACCATCTGAGCTGCTCCGGCTATGATAAGGCTCAAGTACAAGGTCTTGTGATAGTTGTGTTAGTCTTGCAGCAGCCTACATTTGTGCTATGTGTAGGGGGCAAATAAACAGACA
Source organism: Typhlichthys subterraneus (assembly GCA_027564835.1). Taxonomy (NCBI): domain Eukaryota; kingdom Metazoa; phylum Chordata; class Actinopteri; order Percopsiformes; family Amblyopsidae; genus Typhlichthys; species Typhlichthys subterraneus. The sequence continues at coordinate 1,039,901 of JAODUH010000018.1, forward strand.
GACAGACAGACAGACGGCAAGATCTCAGCCAAACATAGCAGCATTTATCTGGCCTTGACTTTCACAGCTAGGCAGTCCCACTTTTGCCTATGTCTATGAATATCAAATCTAGTAATTTACACTATCTAAGTGTACATTTAAGTCAATTAAAGTGGCTGGAGGATTATTTCAAATTTTATACAATCTTTTTATTTATAACGTATGCCAGTTAAAATAAATTGGGCATACATTTTAGTATAGCTTGGCAAGCCACAATTGTTTTGTGGGGTCAAACCCGTTGTCTTACATGCTTTAAGTGCAGTGTGATCACTTAGGCAACGCCATAAGCAGCATGAGAAACTGAGACCTGGCCTCTAGGTGGGGTAGCACTGACCCAACCAGGCTTTACAAACCTTCTCAACCATGACCGCCTAGACACAACCATATATTTCAATAGCATTACATTGAAAAAAAAATGTATGTATTAAAATCCACAAACACAATTGAAACATATACACAACACACTATATGTAAAATAGATCGTTTTACAATGAATGTGTATCTTAATGTGTAATCTATCTCAACATACACGTGTTAAACCATTACAGACTAGCAAACATGTTTCTAAAGAGAGGCTATACTGTAAGCCTTGCAGGATAGTCCTTATGGGACCTACTGTAGTTTTCTGTTATGCTTGTTACTCTGTTGACATTTCTCTGGCCAGAAGAATTGAGCTTGTTTGGTCTAAATTGAGAGAACCATTGACTAATATTCCAAAGCGATGTGAAAGGCATAGCTTGGTTATAAATTACTCCACTGTGTTTTATTTTTATTTTTTTGCAAGTGAGAATAGACATTTAGTATCACTCTCTGTTGCACTGTTCATTCCCATGTTATTGTTCAATTTTCCCCCCAGCAATACACTTTCACCCTGAAATAACAACTGTCACCCCCATCACCACTATAATGTAATCCTATATTGTACAAGAATGGGGGTAATCCTGTTCTGTACAACCATAGAAATGCAATTTTCAATTGAATGTAATTGTCCTGTTGTCTTACACAGACAAAGAGAGACATTGAATTCTGTTTTATACTAAATCAAATGGAGTTCCCATCTCTATTACATTGGTTTTGGTAAATTGCATGTTAGGGTAAATTCAGTTCAGTGAGACAACTTCTATATACCTGTGAATTCAAATTAGCCCATCACTGTGAAAACCTAGAAAAGTCACTTTAAATTATTACATTTTTTATATTTACTGATTTAAAACGTTTATACAGTGATATAAACTGTTAAACAAAATTTTATTACAGCTATAAATAATCCCCATTACTGTGCTACGGGACAAATAATTTGTTTTTGTGTTGTATAATTTCAAATGAAAGGTGTGTTTGATGTCCATCTAAATAACAGTTTACGGCACAGTGTGTGAGGGGGAGCTCTGTGTGTGTGTGTGCTTAGTGCTAACTGACATTAGACCGAATATCTGGTGGCAGTTTGAACACATTTTCTTCTTGTTTTCGCCAAGTCATACTAAGCTCTTTATCTCTGATGACATAGCCTACTAGGAAGCAAGATGAGGTCATAGGCCTCTGAAGGTTGAATGCTAAATGATCAGTACCAGATATTGAATTATATAAGTAATTTTATGAAGCATAATGTATCCCTATTATTATTATTATTATTATTATTATTACAACATAATAATCAATAACCTTATTCTCTGTGTTGCGCTTTCACTTGACCGCACATTTCTCATTTAGTTGACATTCGTTTCGTAAGATTCGCAGTGTCGTCTACATGTAGGGTGCATTTTCAATTGAACAAATTGTAAGCATGTAAAAAAAAGTTACAAATATCTCCCCATGGTCCACTAGCTGTCCATAATGTGGTTTTACTACACAGCGTTGGGATTGTAATTGGGAACATAATGAAAGTGGTACAGACCGCACCCATCCAGCATGCCAAATGTAGGGGGCGGAGCTTCTGAGGGAGTGCCTTACTATATTGAAGGGAGAGATTTGTTTTTTATCGCGTTAAAATATCAACATTCTTTCTCCAGGATACCATATCTGACTACACCTTTAACCAAGTAGTCTTATTATCAGACACATTTGAAGATACATTTATTGCTTAATGTTGTCAGCAAAAGTTTTATCAAGAATTAAGACATAAAATATGCCATAGTTGCTGTGATTCTGAATATTTATTAAACCTAGATGTAGAAGAATATATTCTAATATCTATTCTAATATAATTCCAGTTCCAGATTGTACAGGGTAATATTAATATTAGTGTAATAAACATGTTTGTAAACTGCTTTTAGTCCTGTCTTTTAGCTTATGAGGCTGTCAGTTAAGGTGAGAGTGCTATTAAAAAAATAGACGCTCCATTTTTTTGTCTCCACAAATGAAGCTACATTCAAAACTTGCTTGCTTTTACCTCAAGGTTAGGAACTTTGTATCATAAGGTCAGCATGTGATAGTTTCATAAGATAGTGGAAATGGTATTCTTACACAAGAAGACACAGAATTTGTTTACTTTGTAGCCAAGCTCTCGGCTCTGTTTCAGAAGCAGTCAGGAATGTGGATGAGAGCAGGCTTTTAGCTCCTTCACAGATACGTCGCTTGCAGTACATTTGCCTTTTTTTTTCTTTTTTTTTTTTGTCTGGGAATTATAGGAGTGGAATTTAGATATTGCTGTATGTACATTTTTATTATACTGTATGGATCTTCAGGACTAGTATTGGCAGTGGGAGGGCTCAGAATAGTCACTATCCCATGATACTAGAATAATATAATGTCAAAGTTGAAAGTGATTATTCTCTGTCCTTTTAGTTGCATATTATTGTCTCAGCTGACACTGACTAATCTCTGCTAAAGTCCTAATAACACAATTTACTTAAAGTGGGTGTAATGTTCACACACCACATCATCATATTGCAATCAAATTAGTAAATGTTTTGTAGGGCTATGTATTGGGAAGTAGGATGAATGTTTTACTGCGACACAGAGTAACATCATTTTCAAAGATAAATCACAAAAAATAAGTAAATTGTTGTTGACCATTAAATGCACTTTTTTAGCATACACATATTTTCACATTATGGAGTTCCCTCTCAATGCCAGACGTTTGCCAAACGTTGTCTACCATCAGTGTACATGAGACAAAAAGACAACTGAAACCTCAGACTGACCTCTTTATCTTTGCTCATTCATCAGAAAGATTATATGTGCGTTGGAGTGGAATTCATGTTTGATGTGTATACTTACTACGTCTTATAGTGATCATCAAAATGAACATCTCATATTTGGAGAAACATTTCTTCTACTACTATAGTGCTCACAGTCCTTTTTTTAATGGAGCACCTTGTTAAATTAACAAGGTGTGTGTGTGTGTATATAGTGTGTGTGTGTGTGTGTGTGTGTGTGTGTGTGTATATATATATATATATATATATATATATACACACACACTATACAATACAGCTACTTCATTAGCTATTATAAATATTCTACATTTGAATAGTACAGGTGAAGTATTTGACACATTTCTATGCAGTAACGTCAATAACCAGACAGCTTCAACTGGAGGCACGTTTATATCTGTTTGTTTAATAGTAGGCTATATGGATAAGTTGGCTTGAAACAGGAACAGATTGTTCTCTTAATTTGAAAAGTTTAGCTAAAATAGTCCTGACTGGATTTACACCTGCAGCTTGCTGGTTGTACAAAAACAGACAATGTGGTGACCTGCTGACGACCACAACAACTGTGCAATACTGTGTGCTGTGTGTTTATTTGACTGAACTTTGAGGGTTTGGGACTTCCAGTAACATGCCCTGCCAGTTTTACTTGCTAATGATGTGCCCTTATTGCTAGAACCCTCATTAACCAAGAATTTCTTAAAAACACAGCCTTCCTTTATGCAATGATGTCTAAGCAGACTATTTATTCATTGTAGCACAGTACCTCCTTGTGCCTGAATATAGCTACAAAGACACATTTGAATCTCAAAATTATCTCTGTCAAACTGCAAAGTGTAGACTATTATACTATTATGTATTCTCTCAGGTGTCAATCATTTGACTGAATATATACAGTACATTATGAATAGGTTGAAATTATTTCAGTTCATTGCTAGAACCAAGGGAATAGTTTTCACCATTCACAATTTCAATGTTTTATTTAGTTGCATTTTCCCATAGAAAATCAGCAGGACACTATATGAGAATCTGCCTACTTTTGGATTGCAAATATAGGCGGCAAAATCAAAGTATACATGAGACAAGTAAAAGTCAAATGTAGTCAATATAAAATCTTGACTCAAGCAAAGCGGTGCTTGTGTTGTGTGTGTTTATGTGCCGAGCGGGCCCTGCTCGGCTTGTGTCATTCACTGAGCCCTCATGCCACAGTGACATCAGCGCTCCACTTTTAGCAGGTGATGAGAAGGGGAAGTCCACTGATTATCTAATGCTGTTCCTCACAGCCAGCTGAACAGCCAAGAGGCCACTCCTGATGTTGACCAAAGGATTGTAGCTAGGTAGAGCCACACTGGCTGTAGATAGATAAAAATGGACAGGTGAGGTGATTTCTACACCTCTCTAAAGTCTACACGGCAGGTGTAGATATTAATTTGTTCAGATGGCCATGGGTCAGGCGTCTTACTGGATCTAAATGGAGAATGACGGTCTTATGAGGCCAAATGATCTAAATGCCTACTCTCCCATTCTCCGCCTTGATGGTGTTGGCAGGTCTGAAGAGAGCGGTTACGGTTTCCTGGTAAGATTATGATGCAGTATAGTTAAACTGGACCAAGTTCCAGTTGGATTTGCCTATACTAACCTTAGCATGCCTTGTCTTAATGGCATCTGGCCTCACTGAGGACCTAGCAGACGAGGAGTAGATGGGACACAGTATAGGACAAAAATAGCTGTTGATATTAGGTATTTCTGTCTGTGCGTGTGTGTGCGTGTGCATGCCCCTTGATGTGTCTGGCTCTGTCAGTCCTCAGCTGTAGTTTGTGTAGGAGCATGGTAAATTAAGGAGAAACCTCAGCAATCCTTGCAGTTTATAGGAGATGTTGCTGGGATATGGTGGTAGGTGACGGGGTAAAAGAGTAAGCTTTAATGCAGGGCTGCCATAGAGCCCTGCATGGTTTAGGATTGTCCAAGTATTAGAGGGATTTCACGGTAATCTGGAAAAGGACAGAAATACCTTGAAGGTGAACAGTGGCGAAAGCTGTTCCAGTGTACATTTAGTTATTTGGGTTGATGTGGCCTTGTGGACATGTACTAAAGCTTTCAGACTTTTGACTCATGACCCCCTATAAGGGCTTACTTACTGCAGATGATGATATACTGCTACTGTTACTACTACTACTACTACTAATAATAATAATAATAATAATAATAATAATTATTATTATTATTATTATTATTGTCCTCCGAGACATATCAGTACTTTCAACATATCGCTCAATGTCATTTTGGATCATTCAGCCTCTATTACAATTCTGGAATTCTTAAATAATCCACTTTCATTTCACAAACAAGCCTACAGATTTCACCTTTAATGCATGAAGAATCAGATGGCATTATCTTCATGCACATCATTTTGAAGGTCAAAGTTTACACATATATGCAGTATTGATCATTCTGTCAAATAATGGATGTGTGCAGTTTCAGATCTCAAAGTATGGATTCAGTGTTATCGTGCAGACATATTTTATGTGAATATATGGACCGATATATTTTACATTATAATAATACCATGTAATACATGTTCATTATTATCTATTATCTCATTTAGCATACATGGCATACTATGCCTAAATTAGCATTCAGATTGACTCAGTCAATCATTTCAATTGTGAAAGCTGTAATACATTGGTAGTTTATGTCTCGCAAGGAAGGTGTATCTTTAATCACAGGAAATATTCCTTTTCACAGTTTAAACAAGACATATTCCTGAATCTAATGTGCCCTGGAGCAAAATTATTGCATAAACTGTTTACGATATATGGAGCGTCAAACATGTAGCTGTCGTTAGCCTAAGGTGCAAAATTTGGGAGGGCGTGGCTAAGAATTAGATTTGTACAGCAAATGCTCAGACAAATATCAGCTATATGTATGTCATGTTTCATGTGGATAAGAGGCTTGTGTCACGATCAAAAGAGTTTCAAAGCATTATTTCTGCATTAGCATTAGCTTCAGCCAAAAAGCATGCAATGTATATTAGTGTGTGTTTTACTCATATTTGTACATATCAATTAAATATTTCACATGGTCAGTCTAGGACATGTCCTCTCTATGTACAGTTAATGACATGGTCATATCTTGTTGCAATATGAAACTATGCATATGTATATATTTTACCATCTTATGATCATTATCCATTATCTTTATTATCATATCATATCATTATTTCCCAAAACATACGTTGTTCAGAAATGGATTCTACACATATGTTGCAAGTTTCGGGCTAATCTGAGTTACGGTATATTTTAAGATGAATTTTAGATTTTGTCCACAATTGTCACTGTACAGAAAAATCTAGTTAGTCGGACTTTAAGGGTTCAATTGACTTATTTGTTCATTTTCATCAGTTATGCATTTGTAGCAAGTTTCAAGTTTCTATCTTTATAATGGTTTAAATGAAAATTATTTCAATTTAAAAAAATGTGGGCGTGTACTGTAGCTATCTTCGTATCATTATCAATTTCCATGGCATGTATATACTATCATCATGCAAATTTTTTAGCAAAAGTTATCAGGTATTTTTTATGGTATTCTTGTTTTTCTGTTACAAGAATAATAATTAAAAAACCAACAACAACAATAAGTTCTTCCTTCGGAGGACCTAATTAAAATACATAAATAGAAAAATATTAAAATATGTTTATTTTCAGTGATCTTTTTATCCTGAAAAACGTTTGAGTCATAAGGGGTCATTAAGGAACCACTGAGTGTTGCGTTACTGCAGGGGGTTGAAGTTATGCGGTATTATTGACCAGAAGGGGCAGAGCAGAGATCTTCACCACAAAACATGGGTCATCATGTTCTCTTTCATAATTAAAAAAAATATAGGGGTTTGAAGTACTTGTTGCATACTCGAAATAGTCATTGCATAATAACTATTTATCAACTAATCGATAATCATAATAATAGTAAGCAAACTAATTTACCATCAAAATAATCGATATTTGCTTGCAGTCCTACTACCTACAGCACCTGTCAATATAAAAATGGTAAGCCTAGAATTGCATGAAAATCAGATATAATGTACACGTTTTTTTTCAAGTTGTGGTGATGGTATAGCTTGAGTTAAGGGTATAGCCAGCGATTTTAAACCATTTTGTCAAATTCATCAAATATCACGTGTGGTTATCTCGTAAACCAAGTCAAACAGACGTGTACAAAGTATACCTGTTGTTTTTTTCTCATTCAATCTAGAGGGAAGTAAGTCTAACATTATGACATTGCTTCATTGATCTGTTGGGGGTGGGTGTGGGGGGGGGTGCAATGTGAAGGAAATCCCACACTGTAGGTTAGTACTCAGAGATGATGTCTTGTTACCTAGTAGATACGTAATATTATAGAGTGCCACAAGTGACATTAAGCAGAATCTATTTCCAGAAAAAAAAAAAGAAGAAAAGGTCGGCGAAGGCAGAAGATGAGACTGGCATGTGAAAGCCATTCCCATGATAAGACAGGTCTATTGCTGCTAGACCTCAGGGTACTTAGACAAGTAGACAAGTATTTTGATTGACATGCAAGATGACCAACTAACTCAGTGACCAAGTCAGATGTTAAATTGTCTGGAAGCAACAGGACTCTGGATGTTTACAGGTCTTATAAATCTGTAAAATTAGTAGGCCACAGTTACTGCTTAAAATAAATGTTTAATTTAAAATGAGTAAATAGAGCTGTGCACTAGCGTCACATCGGCAATTACGAATACATACTTGTGAGTGACAATGCTAACAGCCAATGGAAATCGACAGTATTACTTCCCGAAAGTCCAAGAGTTCCATGTCGAGCTTACACCCCTATAAACTCAACATGGAACTCTTGGACTTTCGGGAAGTAATACTGTCGATGTATCAGACGTTCAGCACAGAGCTGTTTATGTGACGTAGTGCTAATGGAGGGAAGAGGCTGAGGCTATATTGCTGGTAACTCCACGATGCACATCAGGTGCCGTGAATACTCTATAGAAGTGGTTAGCCTGTATCCACCTATTACTTTTTTGGACCTTCACAGCCATGGGGTTCATCAGGAGAACCTGGCATGGACTTTTCACCTGGTTCTATAGGCCTATCCACTACCCCCGCAATTCGCTGTGCACAGTGGCTCAGGCTGGAGGCTCTTTGATCAACTCTTGAACACACTGCCATTGTCTATCTAGAATTCACCACCTATCCTCATGGTTTCTTTTAACAACGTTCTCCATGCCACTGTTTCTGTATTTGCCTTTCAGTAGGAAATAAAAATGACAATCACAACACAAATGTGGCACTTTCTAGAATGCCCAGAGGTCTTGATTCATTTGCAACATTTATCTGTAGACAGATAAGGCTGTGAGTTTAGTTTTTCAGGAGTGACATACAACCAGAGGCATAGAATTGGGGTGTTTCCCGAATGGCTGTTTGAAAAAAATAACAAAAGAAAATATGAATTAGTTTAATCAGGCTGTTTTTTGCTTTGAGCACGGGTTGAATACAATGTAACTTATTGGACCATCCAAAATCCCAAAATGCTGGAGAAGGTTCCCTCTGAAACCTGAACAGGTTACAGTCGAGTGCAACCTAGGAATATTGAGCTCTTTATTTTACAATTTAGTTTATTTTCCAAATAAATGTAGAGGAGTAAAAATTGAAAAATTAAGAGAAAAAACAAGCACTCCAAGCTAATGCTGTTAAATGTTAAATATGTAACACGTTTAGAGCAGATCACCATCAAAGCAAAGGGAGGGAGACCAACAGCTCGGAGATGCAGGAGTACCGGGCTGTAAGCTAAGCCTACCAGAGATGTCAAGTCAGCATTGTCAATGTTTAGAACATTTTAACATCATAACTTTATTATTTGGCATTACTGTTAGTTAATTAAGGTTAGCTTAATGTGGGATGACAGGCTGCACTCTGTCTGTTGCAGGCAACTTGCATAGTTTATGTAAATCAGCTTTTTCTCCCTTGAAACGGGTGAAATAAATGCATTACTGACACAAGAGTTGCTTAGCCAGAACTGCATGGCCTACAAGCCACCTGAGAAGGACTACCACAGCCAGTCATATACAGTACATACGTGTAGAACTTAAAACTAAAATGTTACATATAACATGCATATGTTTAAATCTTAAAAATGTAAACTGCCTGCTGCCAGTTTTCATTTTTAATATTTTAACATATACAGTTTTTATATTATTTAGACCTAAAATATGATATAAGGTAATAAGTAACTTATATGTGCTCAGTGCCCAAACACGTAAGTTTAACTAAAGAAACTATGATGTTATAAAGTGGCTAACACTCAACTGTCCCAACGTCTTGGAAGTGTGTTCAGATTTCAAATCAGATTAAAAAAAAAAAAAAAAAGCATTGTGTTTCACAATATGTATATCATAGTGGAAAGCTTGCAATATCAGGATGTGGTACATTATAAACGTTTGGAAACCACTGTTCTAGATTTACCTTTTTGCACTAAGGTAAAAATGTCATCCATAACCTTGTCCTGGCTCTCAATACACACTCCATTCAAAAAGGTGTTATTGGTTTAACTGCTATTTTCTTTAAAAAAAAAATCTCTTTTCTCAGATGCCACACTTGGTTATGTTGCCTCACAATATTATATTTGTGCTTATGTACACATATTCTTTTTAACAATTTCAATAGCCAGTTTATTTTTCATGACATAGTCCTATGTTTGAGCCTGCTGCTGTTGTGCACCTGTCATGCACGAGCAACAGCTGCCCACAGCGAGCTCAGCACCTATGATAATACTAATGTTATTTACTAAATCTAAAACAAAACATACCTAATTATAAAAATGATAGTCTTCAACATATAGTTCTACGGAGAGCATTCACAAGGCTTGAGATCGTGATCTCCAGCCTCGCAGGTTGTGAATTATTCTTCCAGTTGTACTGCGCATGTGGCATTAGAACTCTCTTTCGCGATGGCGAGGCAGCTAACCTCGATTCACCTGCCTCCCTGCGCCCAATGAACAAAGCCTTTTTTAAGTACAACCTGACATTCTCCTGTCTCTCTATTTATAGGCATATGGGTCAAAATAAAAGGCCACTCTAAATTGTGCAGTTCTATCTTGACAAGGTATTTATTAGGCAATGAACTATGGCTGTTTCACACAGAGCTATATAGAGGATGTTTTTGTCGGGATGGGATAGGTTGAAAGCTAATTAGTACCTTCATGATACAACCACCAAATGCCTCATTCAGGAATTGTGTACACACCCTTGCAACATGGGATGACAAATGGATCTTGTCACGGTGCATTCCAGTTGCACTCAATTAAATGCACCTACGTTTGTTGTCTGTAGCTTATGCCTGCCCATACCGTAACTCCATCACCAGCACCGTTGTGAACAGAGGTGGTGTTCACACGATATACATGAATGGCTCGTTATCAGTCTCTGCAGAAGCCCATTGATTTGAGTCAGGTGTGTTGGAGCAGGGAGACATCTAAAA
>JAODUH010000018.1:1050687-1070759 GCA_027564835.1 Typhlichthys subterraneus
ATCAGTCTCTGCAGAAGCCCATTGATTTGAGTCAGGTGTGTTGGAGCAGGGAGACATCTAAAACAAGCTGGATAGGGACCCTCCAGGACCAGGGTTGGGCACCCCTGCCATAGAAGGTGAGCATTTGCCCACCAAAGTTGGCGACAACGACCAACTGCAGTCAGGTCATGACCCCGGTGAGGATGAAGAGCACTCAGATGAGCTTTCCTTGGATGGTTTCTGACCATTTGTGCAAACCAACTGTTGCGTCAGCTGTCTGGGTGTCTGGTCTCTTATGATCTCTCAAGCCAGATGTGGAGGCCCTGGGCTTCCATGATTACACTTGGTCTGCGGTTGTGAGGCGGTTGGATGTACTGTAAAATTCTCCAAAATTATGTTGGAGGTGGCCTATGGTAGTGATGAACATTGCATCCATGGGTAACTGCTCCAGTGGACATTCCTGCAGTCAGCATTCCAAATACATGTGCCGTCATAACTTGTGACATCTGTTGTATTGTGTTGTGTGATGAAACAGCACATATTACAGTGGACTTTTATTGCGTCAAATCCAAGGCACACCTGTGCATTAAAGGTGTAGTCAGCTATTGCAAGATATATATATATATATATATATATATAAATTCCAAAAATAATGCTCGCATGATTTTCTCTCTCACTCACTCCTTGCATTTCGCTGTCTTACCGTTCTCTGTGCGTGTTGAAAAAATAAACAGATACTTATGCACAGCCCTGGCTCCGTACATAGGAACATAAACAAAGTGGGAAACACCACTCTTACCAACAAAGCTGTAGTACTACTTTCTTCACAATGCATTGAGAAGTGAGGCGGAGTCGCTGAGGACCGCAGAGCGACCTTTTTGATTTGAGTTCGAAGTTAGCAAGAATGACTGACCATCTTGATATGTCACACCTGTCAGAGGTGAAGTGCTGAATAACAGATTTCATTTTCAAAATCCTATCCATTTTAGTTAATGCCTGTGTGTACGTCAAATATATCTGCGCAGAGAGCTCCAGAAGCTATGATGTGCACTGTGCGGCTAAATAGGATTTCATCCAATCAGGAACAAGTTATTTTGCCACAACCTTTCTCACGACCAATGAGTGGAACAACAGGATAGTAACGCGTGGAAGCCTTTCATCGATATTCTTCATTCATTCAATGGACGCTTTCAAGTTTCACGACCCACTCATTCCCACTCAGTGACCCACAGTTTGAAAACCGCCGCTTTATGTTATCATGCAGCTGGTCCCATTTGAAAATGAATGTGGTTTGTTTTTTATGAAAACTGGCTTTAGATAAATACACACTGTTTATGAACACAATTCGGATAATAACAAAGTTACATGGTCCCAACTTGAATGTTCTAATGTTATTCATATCGGATAATGGCCCTTTTGTTTGATCTACTGACTTGGTTAGAAGTTTATTTATATTTTGCATCATTCAGACCAAAGTGCACTGTAGTATATTTTAGAGTTGATTACAATAGGTTCAAGTGTTATCTTACTGTGTAAGTATATGCATATTTTAGCCAAGTGCAGTCAGGGTAGCTGACCACAGGCCATTGATGAGTATGTGTTGGTTCATTGCTGTATCACAATTCTAGGGACTAGTGTTAGTGACACCGATGTGAATTATTGTCTTTGATATGAAACAGACCTACACTAACAGACATACACTAACTCATGGCTTATGTAGTTATTACTTATTATAGTAGTTCTCCTTTATACTGACATGTGGCCCTGAAAGCTTACTACAGCTTAAGAAAACCCATGCAATCATCAATTTGACAACACGTGCAGGAAGCATTCAGAAAACGCGCTGCAAATTGACGTGACGCACAACATAATGCAATACAGAAACGCACTGCAATTACACCATACTATAACGCAAATGTTTCCAGAGGACACTTGGCTTAAAGTGAAGCATGACTGGGTACACTTGTTGCCACTGTTCGTGACTCATGAATGACTGTTATTGAAGTCAGCAATTCTTGGTGTTGGAAAATGAGCTCAAATGTAAACATGTTTTTTGGTCTTTCTGGAGAACGCTTGTTGATATGTGAACTTGAACTTGATCAAAACAAAACCACACCTCCCTTCAATGCCACCAGTTGCTCCCTCAGAAGCTCTGCCCTCCCAAATTGGGCACGCATGGCCAAGACTAGGATATATTGTTGTGTCTGCGCCCCTTTTGATTGTTTAATTGATTGTATTTACAGAGCCTTCTTCTTCAGCGCGCACACACACTGGCGGACATTAGGGAGACACAGTATCCACTGAATTAGACAAGGGTATTAGCCTACAATCGCCAACTGCCTTTTTAATTGACCTGTGTTTCGCCGTGCGTTGACCTCTGAGGGCCGCTGCGTTGCATACAATACTACAGTATTCAGTCCAGTCAAACGTTTGAGTGACAGGTTGCAGGGTGGAGGGTGTCAAACCAGGGACGACTGTTGGTGAAGCGGGCACGTGGACCTGCCGTTCCCAGAGTCCCTGCATCCTGGTCCCAGCTCTGGGGCGGAGGAAGCTGTTTACTCTTTCTATCTCTCACCGCTGACGTGCGCGCACCGAACAATGTCATCCCATTTCCTGTTTTTCACTTGGACCTCTGTGTGGAAAGGCACTCTCCGAGTGTGAATGGCGTTGGGTATGTGTGTGTGTGTGTGTGTGTGTGTTGGGGGTGCACACACACAAAGATCCGCAGGAGCGGATGCACAAGCGGCAGGATGCAGGGTCACAGGCAGCGCTGCTATGTAAATACGCTAGGTGTGCATAACGGCAGCGTGAGAGGGGGCACGCACGGCGATGTGCTGGCACTCGCTGACACAGGGGGGGAGGGGAAAACCTTTACGACGGGGTGGATGAACAGTGATCCACTGGGTCAGTGCTGGCTGTGGTGATGTCATAGCTGCATGTCTTCTCTCTCTCTCTCTCTCTCTCTCTCTCTCTCTCTCTCTCTCTCTCTCTCTCTCTCTCTCTCTCTCTCTCTCTCTGAGAGGTAGATACAGTATATATATAGAGAGAGATAGATATGCTTGGGTAACATATTTGTGTGTTAGCTTGCGCATTCGCAGTGCAAGAGGAGCGTACTCCCCGAGGAGGAGGTTGGCAGGCCGGCTCTTCCAGTTACACAACCTCTGCTGGGGCTACGGTGGTTGTGTCAGTGTATGTTAGAGAGGTAACCCTCCCTGGACAGAGCACCTCTTCCTGTTCCTCTAACTGAAAGCCCTGTGGCCAAATAACTCCAGCCCTGTCACACACAGAGAGTGTGTGTGTGCGTCTACTGTACGCATTCACACATGCATGCGCCTTTCATAGAAGTGAATAGATTGCTTGGGAGTGACTTTGTTTCTTGTGACACGTGGTAATTAAAGTAATAATAAGTAAGTCATTAAAATCCCAACTGACACATAGCAGAGGCAGCAGCATAACATTGTTTTTGCATCGCTGTAGTTAGCCAACCGTGGATGGAGACACTTCCTGTGGACAGCAGCTGTGTAAAACTACACAACTACAAAACTACAAAACTACGCTTACCATGCGACTGGTTTCTAGTGTCGTGAGAGATCTCATTATAGCACAGGCCATTGGATGTTGGCCGGCCTGATGTCATACACTGTTTGTGAACAAGAAATCTAGCCCAGGGCTGCGGTGACGTCAAATAGGCTACTACTTAGAGCTCATTTCCCTTTGGTTCCCACCCGCACCCATTGGTCTTCATGTTACTTTAATAAGGCTTAATGTCCAGTGGGAGGTGATTTGCTGATGCCCGGTGTGCCTTGAAATTCCTCTCTGTGTGCTTCTCATCCTCACGTGTGGATTTGTTTACGGAGACCAGGAATTCTAGAGGGATGGTGGTCCGCAAGGGGCTTTGTTGCTATGGTTACAAACCCCTGCACTGGGTTCCATTTAGCAGGAAGGAAGCGGGATTATTTGCAGCCAGATGAGAACACTCGTGAAGTGGGAGTGCAATGAGTTGTAAGGGGGCGTCTTCATTTCCCACACCCTTTTATTGCCCATTAATAATATTATTAAGTACATTGATTTATCAATTGCTGGTTTGAACCCCTTTGAAAGTGTTTACTCATTCTGAATTTAAAATGTCTCTTGTTTTTCAGACCACATTAACAGAGGTGCAATTCGGACCAATGAAGTTATTTAAAGACCAGCTTCAGGTATTGTACACAACTTCCAAATCTAATCCACAAATTAGAGAAGTGTCTGTCTATTATTTATGTATGTCATGGTTTGAAGGGCTGTTATTCAGATTATTACAGTAGAATCTTTATGCGATATTAACTTTTTTTTGGTGGCAAGAAATCACAGTCCGGAGTTTATAAGTAATCTAAGAAGTAATGCGGGGAAAAAAACTGACTGATCCAATAGCCTGTAACGAGTCCGGTCAAAAATAAAAGAAATGCCCTGTTATATTGTGTGTGATGATGTAGTCTGTCGTCAAGACAACAAGGCCAAACATCGATGACCATGAATATGCCATAATGAACAATGCAGAGCTGCACAGAAGGGATACTATACAGTGGCGTTCTTGGGGTCAAATGGGACATTCTGACGTTTCTGGGTTCATTATGTAGCAATTGCAGACAATATTGGGTTGTTTTTTTTTTTTTTATAAAAAATTGCTTTAGAAGGAGCTAAAATGGTCTTGTACCTTGTTAAATCCTAAAATTACAAAGATAATGTAAAAGTATGCATTGTGGCTAGCAAAGTGACATTGCTATTTCCAGAGTCATGTATGAGGGCTTCATTACCATTCCAGTCGCGGTGTGCACCAGTGAGACCACAGTAGGAAAGCGACACAGAGATATATCCCCTTCCTGTTTGTGTCACTCACAGCTGATCATGCCACGCCCTCCTCCACACCTCTCTCCTCCCCTTTCCTCTTGGCTAGCCACCAGTCAGCCCCCTAAGCTCACCCTGTGAGAACTAGTTGCCTCTCATTCTGTGTCTATCTATACAGAATGTCGTTGCGGATCCTAAGTGTGTTACTTATCAATATTGCTATGCTGTGAGGTTTCCGTTGTAACTGGGTATGTTGACGCCTAAGTGCTGTCTGCCTACCCAGAAATAACTGGGTACTGGTCCATACTGATACTGGTCCATTATTTCATTCTGTTCCTTCACCTGTGCAGGAATGTTGACCTTTTAGCATCAATATCCCAATGTGGAATTTAGATTTAATTCCTGTGCGTACCGAATATACCGATAGAATGTCCTGATGATATATTTACAGACACTTTTGCAGCAGTGAGTGGTTTGTGTCCGCAGAATGGCTTTAATCCTTAAATGCACTTCAGACAAGGGACTTACTTTAAATAAAGTGCAGACAAATGTTTACGACACTTCCCAACCATAAATCCCGAGTCGACAGATTATTGTATGCAGTTTGCTGGCTGTAGTTTACAGAACAGAGACAAGTCTTTGTATCCAGCCTCAAATTTACAGGTGTGATTTCAAAGTGCAAAGCTGCAGCACAAAACCTTCCGTCTTTACATTCATTTTGCCTGCTGCCAAGTGACGTCTGTTTGAGAGTGACTCATGAATTTACTTCTTAGTGCGGCAGTGCTCTTGGAGGTGGGCCTAAATCTATGGTCCTGTATTTACACAAGTATGTGTATTATATGAGAAGTATGCTGGCAGGAGAGAGTGCGACCTAAAAGGCTGCTCAGCTGTAGCACCTCCTACCACAGCGCTGCCAGCTCAGTAAAGGGTGTGTGGCCTGTCAAGGCCAGCACAGCCAATGGCGTCATAGATCAAGCCTGCCTGCCTGCCTGCCTGTCTGCCTGGGACCTGTGGTTCAAGTCAAGGCCTCCCTGAAGGAACATTAGTGCCATAAGCCCGAATGAGCATGAATGCACTTTTGAACACTTGGAAGGCTGAATCTTGTAAGGCTTGTCCCTCCTCTCTTCCACTATTTGAATTGGGTCTGTGGCTCATGGGAAGAGCAGGCACATCCTCTGTGTTTAAGATAGATTAGGCTAAGTGTGTCAGGTTTCACAGTCTTTAGACTGTGTTGTATGTCTGCCTGTCATATATCTGTGTGTGTTTGTTCAGCGGATGATGGGATGGAGCTGTGTTTTCCCACACGAGTGTGACGCGGCAACAAGCCAGTCAGTGGGATGACAGAGAAATAGCTGTAGCTAGTAATGCCTTCCTTTTGTTTTTCCCAGGTACTTTTAGTATTTGCCAAAGACGACAGCCAGAGCAACAGCTTCTGCTGGGCGTGTGAGAAGGCCAACTTGCGGTGCAGCGTAGCGCGAACGCCAGAGTTGGCTCTGAACTGTTTCCAGGAGAAGCATCACGACCTTGTCATCATTGACCACAGACATTCCAGACACTTTGATGCTGAAGCATTATGCCGGTAGGTCCATAACCTAGTAAAATATCAAATAAAAAAGTTTCAATTGCTTTTAATTTTAATGTTTGTGTGTTTGTCCCATGGGTGGGCCTCCAGTCAGGTTTGTATCTTCAAAGGGAAGTCTGTAGAAGCACACTCAGCATTTTTAATACACTAAATATACATGTATAATATTTTTCAGAAGACATTGTTGTCTCAATTTTTTATTTCACTTCTAATTGGTGTATACTAGTCAATTCTGTGATAAAGTATATTTAAGGCTTAAGTGTGACTAGGGCTTAAATAATAGCAGATATTCCAGCCAATCACAAGACGTCTCATGAACCACAATCACTCAACTGCAAGTGGGTACAATGCACGTCTGTCTGCCAAACAGACATCTGTACATCACACACACACAATGTTTATGCAACCTATAGGTCAGACCATTGTACTACTTATCAGAATGAAAAATCCTTGTTTTAGCTGGGTTGGGTCGCCCTGCGTGTCTGAGGTGGTGGTGGTGGGGGGGGGGTTCTCTAGCTTCATTCACATTCCACCTGAAGGGTGAAGTCATGTCCCTAAGAAAATGAACCTTGCTGTCTGCCCACACCGCGGTCTATCTTTAGCCTTCCCCCAAACCGAGAACAAGTTTAAAAACATTAATTTACTCTGCCTGGCATGTATGTTAACCCTATTCATTTTGGTCACATCCATACGTTCAGTGTGTACACGCACAGCCTCTCCCCCTTCCAGAGGAGAACTAAAGGGCCTTTTATAAGCGCTGGCTGGGGAAAACCACAAGCCCATGAGCTGCACTGTACACTGTACATTCTTTCAGAGGTCTAGCCTCACTCACAGAGCCGCACCATGGTCTCTGCCTGCCTGGGAGAATCGGAGCGTGAAAAAAACAACAACATTGATTTGATGCCATGGGCTTTTCCACCAGCCTGCTCCCTGGCTAAATGGCTCCCTCTGTTTACATGCAGGTCAATTAGAGCGGTCAGCTCCTCAGAAAACACTGTGATAGTTGCTGTTTTGAAAAGGTATGTACAACTCGTTGCCCCTGTCTCCATTTTGCTGGCCGTCTTGCTGTGTTCATCACAGGGTTGTTGTTAGTGTAAATGATTAGTCCTGGGATCGGCATCATAATGCCTGATTCAGCAGTGGCCTGCAGCGCTGTCATGTGATTCTTTGTATGTTACTTGATGTGGGGAATGTTGTGTTGCTTACACGTGTTCTCTTTTTGAAGGCCAGACAGGGAGGAGGCCTCTGTGATGCCTCTGATTAATGCTGGCTTTAATAGGGTGAGTAACAGTTTGTGTGCGTCTGTTTGCATGCGTGCTCCCCTTGCCAATACGAATCTTTTCTATTCCAACGGTCAACACTTCTATCAAGATGTTGTGTTTGCTTAGCGCACACGCACACATGGAGCTCGCCTGATCCACTATCGGCACGTACTGTAACCTCTGTTAGCATCCATTTGAAACACTGCTTGATGATGTCCTCTGACCTACAGAGATATGTGGAAAATGCCAATATGATGGCCTGCTACAATGAGCTGCTACAGCTAGAACACGGAGAATTGCGGGCGCAGTTTAAACTGAGGTAAGAACGCAGACCCCAAACCCAGAGAGCATATGTTCTGTTCATTAACTTGTTATTGTCACAAATAGTCACTGTTTAAATAAGACACGGGGAGATTTAAAGCTGATCTACTACATGGCCAGCTTTATGTTTCATTTGTTGGGTAATAATCTAATGTGTGTTCTCCATTTCTACCTGTTCAAGGGCTGGCAATGCCATTTTCACAGCTCTGGAACAAAGTCAAGAGGCCATAGAGATCAGTTCTGAAGATCAGGTCATTCAGGTGCGGACTCCATAGACTATGCAACATTTAGCCTGCATTATCTGCCTGCCTGGCTGTCTGCTTGATATATTCTAGACCCCTCCTTTTTTTAGCACCTGCTGATGTCTTGTGATCTTTATCTCTGTGATGATAGCAGTATGCTTTTGTTCTCAATGGCTCCTTTTGTTCAGCAGACCGCAAAGCATTTTAGGCTGCATTAGCATCACATTCTGTTACATATAAAAGGCATCTATCTGTGAGTTCCATGCCGTATGTGATAAATGCCCCAACGTCATTGGGATGGGCACTGGGCTTGCATTAGAGGGGTCGCCATAACAAACCGTAAGGACCCGGTGCCACTGCATGGCTGACCACAGCACCCTTCTCTCCTCTCCCCTGCAGTATGTGAACCCTGCGTACGAGTCCATCATGGGCTACCAGCAAGGAGAGATGATTGGGAAGGAGATTGTAGAAGTGCCTAAAAGTGAAAAGAATAAGCCTGACCTCCTTGAAACGATAAACACCTGCATACGGAAAGGAAAGGTAGGGGCAGCCATAGTGTTCCTTTACTACGATTACCATGGTTTTCGACTGATGCAGTGGTTTTGAGCCTTGACCCCCGTGTTAAGAGTTGTTCATAGTTTGCATCTGTGGAGGGCTGAGGATGCAAGCAAACTGTGAACAGCTGCCTTATTAGGGCATTGTAAATACATTTGCAGTTGAAAAAGGCATTAGAAGAAGAACACATTTCCTTTGTCTTTTGGTTCCAAGCTGTGGCATGAAAACGACAGGGCTAATAAGTTGGACCTAGGACATTGTGTGTGTGTGCGTGTGCGTGCGTGCCTACGTTTGCACGTGCATTGCATGAAATGCACACTGGTCCATCCGGCAGCTCAGTTTCATGTTGGTCAGATCGCGGTGTGCTGTGCCGTGATGCAGGCCACACACACACACAGAGCGAAGGTCACCCCCATGCAGACCAACAGCAGGGGAGGCCTTTTAATGCTGCTGCAATCCATGGGTGGGGTGGACATGAAAAAAGGCATGCCGCACACCAGTAGTGTTTCACCTACCCATTAAAGCCACTGGCTGCTGTCTGACTCTCGCGGCATACCCCCGACCAGCACTATATAACACTCCATATTCTTCACCTCCCCCCCGATATTTAACACCTGTTTTAATATGATTGTTGCTTTATGCAGGATTACATTCAGACATATTTAGAAATGTATTGCTGCTCTGAAAATGCCCTCTCTTTGTGTTGTGTGTTCAGGAGTGGCAGGGAATGTATTATGCCAAAAAGAAGAATGGAGAAAGCATTCAGCAAAATGTGAAGATCACACCTGTGATCGGACAGGGAGGGTAAGCCGTGCGTGTATTCTGACGCTTTGCTCCAGCTGCTTCTGTGACCTTTAGCTAGCAGCCGTTAGCTGTGGGTGACCACGCACTTAGCTTGCATTTGAACCCCTTTCTCTTTTCAGTTGTCCTTAGGTACTAAATATCTGTTGTCATTCACAGAAAGATCAGACACTATGTGTCTATTAGCAGGCCGTTAAATGATAATAACAAGGTAAGAGGACTGTTGATAGTATTAATGGCACATAGAATACCTTTTCTAACCCATATATTGTATGTGAAGTGTGTTTTTCTTTATTCAACTGCGCAGAGCACTGATAAAGCCACTGAGCGCGTGCAGGCAGAGTCTCAGACAGGTATGTTCTGCCCAGGGTTTATTTCTGTGAGACTGTAAATGCACAAGTGAGACTGGAACTACATTTTATTACTGTATTTTTTATATTTTAGTATGTGTCTGTGACACTGTATGTAGTTGACTCTTGCCTAGTCATAAGAATTCCATTGTTAAAATGACCCTGTGTTGTACTGTACTCTGCTAATTTGAAAAAGGGTGTGAATCCAATCAGTGTTGACAATAATGAGCGATATGTTCCTATCCCCAGACATCCAATCAAGTAAGCACAAGGACCGGAGGAAAGGCTCTCTGGACGTCAGATCCACAACGTCCAGAGGGAGCGATGGTAAGAGGGACAGGTGATAAGTGGTGGAGAATCTGGGTGTCTCCAGTTACTTAACAGGACTCTCTGTTTACATCAAGTGTTGATTGGGCACATAGGCTCACACGCAACAACCTAATGGAAAATGCAAAAAAACTGTTCAACCAATCCATATTAATATTGCAAATGGATATTTTAAAATTGACTGTATATATTTCTCTTATATTTACTTTTTTGATAGCTTATATTTTTATAAATTGCCATTCAAAGTGGAAGGTAAGGGAATAATGTAATTATAAGTATAGGGAAACATTGTATTTAAATGTATAGTCAGCTATTGCAAGCTAATTGTAAGATAATATTTTTTTTCTCAAATTCACCAAATATCTCCTTGCATTTTGCTAGCTTTACATTCTCTGTGCATGTTAAAAAAATAATGAGATACTTCTACACAGCCCTGGCTCCGTAAATAGGAACACAAACAAAGTGGCAAACACCGCTCACATCAACAAAGCCGTTGTAATACGCTTTGCTTCACAGTGAGTTTTGAATAGGGGAGCGGTGCGGTGAAGGGATTGTTTGAATTTGAGCTCGAAGTTAGCAAGCGCTCTCGAGATTGACTGATCCGTCCTTTAACTATGCATATATGACAATTAATACTTTGACATTTGACCTTGAACAATGTCATCCAGGCGTAAACATAAATTCTTTCCCCTCTCCCTTTCTCCTGCAAGGGAGCTCCCAGCGACGACACTCCTCCATGGCCCGAATCCACTCCATGACAATAGAAGCTCCCATCACCAAGGTGGGCGGGCGCCAATCGCATGCTTATTAGCCTGCATCAATGTCTGCGTCCTATGACTGAATTCTTGGGTCATGCACCTACCTGAGCAGCCACAAGCACTTTTCTGTATGCTCAAGAGTCTTAAACTGTATACTATGTGACGTGTCAGGAGAGCATAGGCTGATGTACTGCCCTGACGTCACATTCTATTGACGGTGGGGACTGGGGCCAACCCCTGCCATTTCAAACAAGTGTATTCTGTGTGTAGAATGCAGCTGGCTGCTCAGATGTGGTGACCATCTAGGCTTGGGTCATATGATGCCCTATAGATCCTCCAGATGACTGTGTTGTCACAGCACATATACATTGTGCTGTCCAGAATAAATATAGGGATGACTTCCCCTGTATGTCTGTGTGTGTGTGTGGTTGTTAATGAGGGGTCCAGCACACATAGTTGCAGTGCTGTAACTGTGTTGTGAATCTCCATCCAGGTGATCAACATCATCAATGCAGCGCAGGAGAGCAGTCCCATGCCTGTAGCAGAGGCTTTGGACCGGGTTCTTGAGATCCTGAGGACCACAGAGTTGTATTCTCCACAGTTGGGCACCAAGGATGAAGACCCTCATACAAACGACCTTGTTGGGGGCCTGATGACGGTAAGAACAAGGCAGACTTGACACCTTAGATTTGAGAAAAATCCCATTTTTGGATATTTGCTTTGTTTATTTTGGAAAAAAACAAAACAAATAAATGTGCATTTAGTATATTCTGTAGTCTAATTTCAGTCTAATTTCAGTTTTCAATTAATTTTAGGCAGTTACTGTAGCCTACTTATCTATCCCACAAGACCTGTAAACAGCCAGCTTTGTGTCTTTACGTTTCCCAACTAATTTCTCAGTGTACGTTTACCATCAGAGTTATGTAGTTGGTCATCGTGCATGTCAATCAAAATACCTCTCCTGTCAAGTAGGCGGGTCTTGCCGCAGTTGGCCAGCGCTGTGTCCCAGACTACGCAACTAAAGGCTGGTTCTGCGACATTAGGTGAGGGATAGAAGAAGTCCAAATTTGTTTTTACTTCTCTAATGACACACCCCCTGAGAATATGGAAGAATATGAAGACGTCTCCCTTTCAATTTGATTTCAGTCAAAGACTTTACAATGGCACAGTGTCTCCAAATGTGCTGTACAGTCCAGGACACATACATTGGCAAACCCAACCCCAAGTGGCCTCAACTAACTCATATGGTTTAACGGTTGCTTTTTTACAGTACTGTTTACAATACATGCCGTGGGGAGAGAAAAGTACAAGGAAAGGGAGATTAACGGACAGCCGTGGTGAAGTTAGACAGAGTGCCAAGTTGGCAGTCTTGGCAACAACCCCAAAGGAAGTGTTAGATTGTCCTTTGTGCTCCGGTAGGCTGGAGTGGAAAACCCACAATTCCCTTCTCTCTCTCTCTCTCTCTCTCTCTCTCTCTCTCTCTCTCTCTCTCTCACCTACCACACACATTCACACAAATGTTTTCCTCTCAAATACACAAGCCTGGAAACATCCTGCTCTTTGGATCCGATGAATAAGTGTGACTTCACTTACGGCGTGGACAGAAAATGTACAAAGACATAGCACTGCTAGACTTATGAAAGATTTGCATTGGGACTGTGCTTGTGAGTGTTCACATGGGGTAATGGAAGCTTAGCCATCAGTTCAATTTCTGAGCGGGCGGGTTGATGTGCTTTCTTCTCCAGACCAGATGATTATGTATGTAGGATCTAAGATGTGCTTGCACTTCCAGCCTTCAGCATGTACTGAGTGGATCCAATGGACGTCTTCCCGGGGTGAAAGTTTTAGAATAGCAGTGTGTACAGTGACAACGGCGCGATGAGACAATGCTCAGGTCAAGGATGAGGCTGTCTGTTCATGCTTTCTTACTCCTCGTGAAGTAAACCTACAAACCACACAGTTTTGCACCTGTTAGTAGAGTACCTCCTCTAAAATGTATATCAAGACAGTATTATCTTTCTCTTAACCTGTGTGTTTAACATGCAGTGTCGTAAACAAAATTATACATTCATTTCAATAGTGAGGATGTCTAACCCCAATGAGGCCCATAATTATATACGGAACCCTGAGCAGGCACAACAATAGAGATGCCTGAGAGATAGAGATAATAACCTGGTCCAAAACACATGCAGAAGCTCTGCCTCTGATTTGCTTTGCATATGTTCTCAGTGGCGCAAATACATGTCAGTCAGATATTAGCAGGAGATTGGACCACATTCAACTAATCATAACACAAGACTCACTTTGAGACACTTAGTCCACCAGGTCAAGAGTTAGCATGTTGTCGGTTTTCTGGTCTATCATGCTATTTTTGTCCTTTGCAGCAGTTGCTCTGTTCCTGTCAACCTTTTTGGGTTTGTATTGGTATGGACACTATTGCTGATGGCCTGTACATATAAGACTGTTAACGCAGCAGGGTTACATGTTCTGAAGCTGAAAACGGCATATTTGACTTCTGACACATCCCCACTGTCCCCAGGGACTCTTCAATATAATATTTTTCATGTCATTCTCTCTTTCTCTGCTGCAGGATGGCTTACGAAGATTGTCAGGAAATGAGTACATCTTTTCTACAAAGCGTAGGTTCCACACAGGGCTAACAATGCTATGGGTGGTGGTAGTAGTAGCTATTTTGATGATTTATGTTAGAAGATATTTTGATGTTCTTCCTTGAATGTATTAGGAACCAAAATAGTTGGGGTCTAAAAATGTTCCCTCTCTAGTCCTTAAATCACACGCTCTTCTTTTTGTTTTTACAGAAACGCATCTCCCCAGCCACATGACCACTCCCCTCTCGCTAAATGACATCCCGCCTGGTATAGCCCAGACCATGGAGAACGAGGACTCGTGGGACTTTGACATCTTCAACCTGGAGGGGGCTACCATGAAACGGTGAAGCGACAAAACATTTCTTTGAAAGTTCTCAATGTTGTGGAACGTCATCATTGACATGGAGAGATACGCTGTAGTGTTAAACCCCTGTGCCACATCCTCCCACAGGCCGTTGACTTACTTGGGCCTGAAGACCTTCTCCCGCTTTGGGGTCTGTGAGTTCCTGAACTGTCCAGAGGCCACACTGCGCTCCTGGCTACAAGTGATCGAAGCCAACTATCACTCCAGCAACCCCTACCACAACTCCTCTCACGCGGCAGACGTCCTGCATGCAACCGCATATTTCCTGTGCAAGGAGAGGGTCAAGGTAAAATGACTGAGAACAGCATGTAGAGCTTGTAGAGAAAAGACACATTAGTTTTTTACATATTTTCCACTTTTCTTTCTCGGCTTTGAGAATACTGTCATCCAACTCTTAGGTCAAAGGTGGTGCAGCCAGTATTGTCACTCACTTGCCATTTGTTAATGGGTTATGGAAATAAATGTACAGTGTGGCGGGGAATTATTTCTAATGGGCTTATTAGTGTAGGTATTGTTATTTGGTTACCCATGTACAAGTAGAGCAACAATTTGGCATGCTATTTTGTTGAGCCATGATCCAATTGTAAGGTATCCTTCCTTAACATTGTCTTTCATATGGGTGCAGCCAGTGTGTGTCAGTGGCTCAGTAAGTAGTTGAACATGTGCGTCACCTTAGATGACTACCAAACTATTTCTATTGTACTTCTGACCTTTGGGAACTGATCTTTCATATAGCTTAGGCAGGGTATTCTGTGGTTAGTTAGACTTGGCCACTTAGTTAAGCATCCACAGACAGCAAGGAGCTCTGTTGTATTGCTAAGTTAATAATGTTATAATGACTCCACAGGCTTCGTGTTCATGGTGAATCTAGAAATAATGAAAATGGTGAACTCGTAAAAACTCATTTAAATGTCTGTGAATAAATTTCAGTGCTTAATTAATTAAGTGATTAATTTACTAATCACTAATCAATCAATCTGCGTGACATTTGTTGTAATAGCAAAGCCTAGACCCCATTGATGAGGTGGCAGCACTCATTGCTGCTGCGGTCCATGATATCGATCACCCAGGCCGCACCAACAGCTTCCTATGCAATGCAGGAAGTGAGCTTGCTATCCTGTACAATGACACAGCTGTGCTAGAGAGCCACCATGCAGCGCTGGCCTTCCAGATCACCACGCGAGACGATAAGTGCAACATCTTCAAGAATATGGAGAGGTAGGCATGGTACTGTTGACTTGTTATTGTTAACTCAATGTGATTTCCACCCGCTACAATACCAATGCTAGCTTTGTTCTTCATGAGCAAATTCATTGTTGTAATCACTCACTGTCTAAACTTGTACTTTGTGCCCTAAGCTTTCAGTGTGTTCTGTTTTTGATTAACTGCAGAATCAATTTTAAGATGTAATGTTCATCTTTGGTTATTGACACATTTATAATACTGACCTGAATTACACATGTAGAATACATCATTGTGGATGACAGTAGCGTGTATGTAGATGTGTGTATGTGTCTGTGTGTCTCTGTGTATGGTAATGTGATTTGAGTCCCAAAGCAGAATGGTTTGCATGCACTGTTATCCTCAGTAAGGTGAACAATGCCGCTATTCATCTACATTGTCACTGCACTCAGAAGAGAATCTTTCATTAAGGCCTCAATGCTATTTACTACACTGTCATCTGCACTGCCTTAGTTTCTCTCTCTTTTTCTGTTAAGTATAATTGTATCTTTTTCCGGCCTCTAACCAGTTGATTTCTGTTGGTCTCTATTGGCAATTCTAGGAATGAATACCGTACCCTGCGACAAGCCATCATTGATATGGTGCTTGCAACTGAGATGACCAAACACTTTGAACATGTCAACAAATTTGTCAACAGCATCAACAAGCCACTGGCTGCACTGGAGGAAAATGGGGTGAGATAGTTTAATAATTTAAATGAATTGGCATTTTATTACATATTATATGTACAGCACATTTCTAGAATTTTATAAATACACATATATAATGTACTTAAGATAAACAAGCCTCCTTTTGCCAAATACACATTATATTCACAAACAAGCAACGGTAACATATTGGCTTGAGGGAATATACTCATTTAGGGGACTTGTTAACTATCGAAGCCTGGGCATGGAGATCTGTGGATAGAGAATTTTACAAGTTGGTACCATCTTTCTCATCTATGTGTGGAATGCTCAACATGGTCGTATCAAAGATGTCTGGTGTTTTTAAGGCATATATAGGATTAGAATAAACTAAAGACACACTAGTTTTTGAGTTTGTGAATATCTTTTCAGAAAGACGACACTATAGTCATATTTGTAATTATTTTCAGGGAAATGGCGATGAAGAATCTGTTAAAGGTATCCTGACTTCCCCAGAGAATCGGATTCTTGTTAAGCGGATGCTGATAAAGTGTGCAGACATCTCCAATCCATGCAGACCACTGGAGCTTTGCATAGAGTGGGCTGGTCGCATTTCCGAGGAATATTTTGCACAGGTGATTAGAGAAACAAACATGATTCTCTAACCTGATGGATTGTGCAGGCAGTGGCAGTGGGTTTGTTGTTATCTGTATATTGAGTGTTGACGTTTACATTTTATCAGTTGACATCACAGTAAGTAAGTACTTTAAAATGAATAGCATATCATAATAGTATTGTTTGTGTATGTATGTACTGTATGTAAGTGATGCCGTATACATACAGTACTGTATGAAGGGTTCAGATGCATATACCTCTAAATCCATCTGAAAAAAAGTAGCAATACAGCATTATTTATTAGGTTTATATATTTGGATTAACTAATTTCACCTTTATTACAATTAAAAGGTCAACACTGAATAAAAAGTAATATCTTCCAAAAATGTAACAGATTTTTTGTAATATTGCCAATTTAAAACCAAATGTACTTTTTGGGTTTTTGCATGTGAGCTCTTCGTATATAGATATCTGTGAGAGCCAGGAAAGGATGTGTTGTGTGAGTGGCTGCTGAGGCACCCTGGTGCATTCTGGTCAGGTGGGTGTAGTCACAGCTGTCCTGACGGTGGGTGGAAGCTCATGATCCTTTCTGCTGTCTTTGGTGCAGACTGATGAGGAGAAGAGGCAGGGTTTACCGGTCGTCATGCCCGTGTTTGACAGAAACACCTGTAGCATCCCCAAGTCCCAGATTTCCTTCATAGATTACTTCATTACAGACATGTTTGACGCATGGGATGGTAAGCGTGGATGCTGTAAACACAATATATGGCATAATGTAAGTCAGCTGCTCAAGCTAATACAGAGCCTTCTAACTCCATTTTGTTGGTTGTAGCTTTTGCAGACCTGCCCAATCTTATGCAGCACCTGGACAACAACTTCAAGTACTGGAAAGGCCTGGATGAAAGAAAGCTGCACAGTTTGCGACCTCCCCCGGAGTAGCAGCTGTATGTGTTCAGTCCTGGGCTCTGGGACTATGCCACAGCTCTCCTGTCCTCTCTCCTGGGTCGCTTTTCCCCCCACCAACGCAGCGGCCTTCTAGCCTTCACTCTCCTGCTTTTGTAGCATGCCGACTCTTCATGACAGTCTATACAGATACAAATGACATCCTGACTACCAGCTGATGAACACTGTCACATGGGTACTGCAACAAGCAGAGGAACGGATGGCTAAAATGGACACAACACATCCTTATAAACTTCTAGTGGCTATTTGGGCATTGGCAGTGTAGCCAGTCAAGTGATATGACTGAGACAAGGTCCTTAGAGGCCTCCAGGCAAAAACAAACCTCTCTATCAGTGTAGCTGATGATGCTGTCTGACTAAAACTTTGCTCACTGATAGTAACTGAAAAAAACTAGTTTTTCGCTCTGCTCTGTGCTCTGGGTTCTCCTCGAACCTTGAAAACTCTATGGAGGCGTGGTCATAGGATACAGAAGTTCAAACCACGTCTGACACAACAAGACCAGCTTGGGCCTCCGTCCTACTGCTCATAGCAAAGCAGATATGTTTCTCTTTTGCCCCTAGAGGCCGCACCATGTAACAACACTTTTTTTTTTTTTTTGGGTATGTTTTTTTTTTGTTTGTTTGTCTGTCCTTCAGAAACACATCCACTATTCTTGGCAAGGAAGATGTTTAGTGACACAAGGCGGTCATATGAGATAAATGGGCTGAGATATTTTCTTGTTGATTCAGGGAGTGGAACTTTATTAAGGCCACTGGTGAGAGATAACAAACCTCAACGTCATAATAATAGGTAACTAATTGATATATTAATTTAGTCTTATGTTACCTATGTTCTGTAATAAAATATATACATGACTTAGTAAATAAATAAATAAACAAACAATATGAAGTTAAGAGAGAAAAGCCAAAGCTGATTAAGAAAAAAAATACTACAACTCATGTCTTGTCCACAGTTGTTATTCACATAAAGCAATGTTATGAAAACATTTTTATTATCAAATGTACAGTAACAGTTTGAATGAACACCTTTTTATTGCACTGTAAACAATATTAGAAACATATTTGTCTCAGTGATTTGTCCAGGGATGGAATGTTACATTGGAGAATAAGCTGCGCTATCGTTGATCACCGGGAGTGTGTGTGCATGCGTGCATGCGTGCGTGTGTGTGTGCGTGCGCGCATCTGTCTGTTCTTGAGTGTATGTGGGTGTATCCATTGTTGTGGCAATCCCTCACTCTTGGTTTAATGCTGTAAACCGCTTCACATTTTACAACAGCAGAAATATGTGAAAACATTTTGGACTTGAAAGATTTTTTTTTTTCTCCCAGAAATGTTTGTATCTGGTTTGTCCTACTGAAAAGACTGCCTTATTTTATACAATATTTATACAGTACATCCCACTGTGCAACTGCTACGGACATCTGGAGTTTTTATTATAACATAATCAAAAGTTGTGTTCAAGTAAATCTCAATATTTTTATAGACAATGAATTTTACACTGGATTTACAACGAATGAGATCAGCCAATTATAGTTATCTGAATACCTGTGAATTAGATGTTCCTGAAGAGGTATATGACATGTATGCAGAAAACTAAATGGTTTAAAATAATGTGGATTATAGAATTGTCTATCACTGTCTAAAACCAGTCTCCTAGGCCAGCTTGCTTTGATTTTAGCAAACATCATTCTATTTTGGCCACGTGTTCAAGATCATTATGCACAGACCCAGGGAACAACTTCTGTCCAAGGTTGGTTTCAGATTAGGATACTAACATATGCTTATTAAGAATATTATCTATTTAAGCAGTATATAAAATGCCATAACAACTAAGCAAATAGTGGTTGGTTGATAAGGTATTGACCATGTTATTTGTTTTCTCTTATGACAAATGTACACTCAATCAGGGGAATTGTTTATTTTCTTCTGATTCACTTCTTGCTCTGAAGGAATGAGGAAAAAAATCAAATCTAGAAATTCTTCAGTGGAAAATAAAATATTGTCAATTATGAGTTGGCAACTTATTTCAGTTCCCTCATGCTTGTTTGTATTTTTAGCTATACCTATAGCTACTCAGCTATATGCCTAGCTGTTTAAGTTGACTTGTCGACCTCTGTAATGAGCCTGATACTTAGACTGAAGGTAATACTGAAAATGAAGTAGGCTACAAGATTCAGGGGTTTAGTTTTGAAACGTAATGTGATAACATATCCTAGCATTGGGCCTTGTAGGCATTATACGTTTTTGATGTAAACATTCAATGTTTACAGGATACATCGATGATCCATCCATCGTCAGCTGCTTATACGTGGTCGGGTCGCAGCTCAAGCAGAGGAACTTCCCTTTCCCAAGCAACATTAACCCTCTCTGACTGAGGGATTCTGAGACTGAGATGTTCTGAGGCCAGTGTGGAGACAATCTCTTCATCTATCCTGGGTTTTCCCATGGCATATAATCTCTCTATTTGCCACAACGGTGCAGTCAAATTAATGCAGTACCACCCCAGCTGCTCTGATTCCAGCCAATCTCCGGGGTCTTGCTCACAAGTGAGGGGACAATGGAGTGGGTTACAGGATATAATAGCATTAGTACATAAAAAAAATAATAGGCCTATATACAGTATCTCACAAAAGTGAGTACACCCCTCACATAT
>JAODUH010000018.1:1070859-1108168 GCA_027564835.1 Typhlichthys subterraneus
TCCCGAGGCGTTCCCAGGCCAGTGTGGAAATATAATCTCTCCACCTAGTCCTGGGTCTTCCCTGAGGCCTCCTCCCAGGCCCCTATAGTGTATATGTATACTGTGTATATTAAGAACACCATTAGAACATAACAATTACATAAATGGTCCCATGGTGCAACAAACATGTACTTACAGTAGCTGGACAGGCTGATTGCCTCTTTAGCATAATCAACTAGCCGTCATTAGGAGGCAGCAGTGGACACATGGGCGTTCAATCATTCACATAGCGATTTACAACAAAAGGAGAGTGGGATTAGGTTGCCACAGCAACTTGTCCTCTGATCCACCACTGCAGCAATTTCCCTGGTGCAAAGTGGGCATTTGGAATTGTAAGGTTGCTCAAACATCTTGCCTGATCGGAGAGAAATCTACCAACAGACAATGCTGTGGTGAAATGCCAACACATTCATTCAGGTTGTGCTTCTGCTCTGATTAGAGCTGTATTTAGTGCTATGGAGGTCAACATTGGGGGAACGCAGGGATGTTGTGAAGGCTCTTCATTGCTGTTACCTCATCTGCTCCTCAAGACATGAGAAGACACCAAAGTGTAATCGGCATGTTTAGAATGGCATGTCTATTTGATGACCAGTACCCACAATGCTTAGCTCCAATCTAGTATGTTACATTGGGATTGGCAACTCTGCAACAGTTAATTACATTATGGGACATTCAATTAACTGGAATAAGGACACCAACCCAGTATTGTAATTAAACTATATTTGAGCAATTGTCAGTTCTATGGTACAATTTTGAACAGCAGTTGAAAAATTTGATAAGAGGAATTGTTTTAACAGGAAAGACCATATGTTGGATTAATAACATGATTTATGGGTAAGCAGCAGGGTAAAACAACAAAGTATGATGTCTATGTTAAACAACTCCACCTTGTAAACAAATTTGAAAACAGTGACAAAAGTATACATTTAACAGATTATTTTCATTCTACAAGTATTCCACAATATGCCTTTGATTCCCAGTGAATGGTATATTTATATTACTGTGCTTTAAAGAGATATACCTCCAATAATTAAACATGACACCAAAGGAAACACCATCCTGCAATCAAACTCTTCAATTATAAAAACTCTAAAGCCAAAGATTTGGTGTGTGTATATACACATACATACACACACACAGTATACTGTACACTAGATCTGTAGATAGACAAACTTTAGATTAAGGTATTTTTGACCATGTAGGATCATAGAAATACTAGTTTCAAATAGGCACCAAAATAAATACATCTGTAAAACAAACCAACAAATTAATCACATAACAGGGTTATGTTGAAGGCCCGTGCCATCTAATGATTTCAATGAAGTACACGTCCACATTATTCTCCTAGCAGCACAGAGTCCCTTCACTGAAGACAACCACCACCATAAAAAAGCCATACATGTGTGTGTGGAAGCACAAACACCAGGTTTGAGGACTTTGCTCGATGCTCAACCAATGGACAAAACATGTACAATTAATCTAACACTGCACTCAAGGCCAACAGGTATTCTTTGTGGAGTATGCCCTCATCTTTATTCAAATGTAATTTTAGAAGACTGATGGCTTGTGTGCCTGTATTGTGCAGCTTTTATTCTTCATTTTGTTGTTAAGGTTTCACTAACACTCAGGTATTCATGAGATTGTAAAACTGTCACTATGGTGATGGTCATCATTTGGCCGGTTCTCCTCACCAGGTGAAGGTTACTGGAGGCACTTTGTGTCACGGCCATATCGTCATACATGTGCATATTATCTAATGAGTACAAACCGTCTTCAAACACACCTGAGATATAGACATGAGGCAATTACAAGCACAGACCTTATGTAGTCTCCAATTCTGAAATGGCCATTATACTGAGGAGGGATTAACACCAATTATTACTTTAGTGTTAGTGAACGTCGGTATCTCTGCTCTTCAAGGTAGCCCTTTTCAGACCCTACCTCCATGCGTAGTTCTAGACGACCCTACAGCCTGACAGACAAACCCACCACCGGTTATAGGGACACCCCCCCAACTCCCCAAAAGACAGACAGAAAACCTTTATATGTGACTCTTGATAATCTGTTCATTAGTCTCGCTTGCTTTCCCTCTAAAAATAAACAAGCATTCTCACTTATATAGCAGTGTATTTTTAGTAGCGGAAACTGGGGAGAAGGTGCCACATAGTATTGCCCTGAAAACATACAGCAGTAAAGCCATCATATATATATATATATATATATATATATATATGTATGACCTCTGACCCTTTCCATTCTCCGTTGCCATCCTCAGTTATCCACGCCCAGCTTGGACAGGCCCTGTCTAAACTCGTGCAGCTCGTCTATCTTTCCGTCCAGAATATCCATAAATTTCTTCAGCTCTCCCTTCATGTTGCCCTGTTTTTGTTGGTGGTCTTCTACATCCACTTGAAGAACCCCTATCCGCCCCTCCAAGTCCTTGTTCCTGGACTCCGCTGCCTGTAGAAAGAGAGAGAGAGGCTGAATAGGTTTTTCAGACTGGCAGGCGGCACCAGTGCCACGTTAATACCAGAGATACCAGGGAAGGGAGGGTGTAAATGGGAGCCCTTTCACAGGTGTTGGGCCTGCCTGGTTGTATTCTCCAGCTGACTCTTGAAACCTGAGCTCCATGTGGGGTGTCTTCTTTAAATAGACAGCATGGAACACTACAAGCACAACCACTGAATACATGGACTCAAATGCAAATATAGAACTCTCTGGGAGGATGCTCTGATTAGCATTTAGTTGTACAAAACTGCACTGCTCTAGTTTATATTATTAGATAGATTATATTACAGCATGACCATTGGGAGGAATTCCACTTCATTTCGCAACTGCCTTCATGAAAAAGTGTTGTCTTTCTGGCCTTGTGACGAGAGGTATGTGAGGTATGCCGCTGTTGGTTATATCCCCAGGTCTGATTGCGCCACTCGGTTATCACTGACATTCATTCAGATGGACAAATCAGAAGCAAACCTGGCAAGTGGACTTATATAACACACATAAGAGCTTCAGGTTTTCCATGGTTGTTTTCATTACCCCCACCCTCTCTAGCTTGCATGGCACCACATGTATTGTGACTGGATTATACAATCCTGATGTGAGCCACTCGGAGAAAGGCGGAGGGTTGCGTCACAAGCAATACGGTTCCCAGAGCGAGTTGGCAATAACATGGAACACTGCCATACCAGACCTGGCAGTTCAGGTTTCACAGAAAGTCTGGTGCAGGGCTAAGTAAGAAATGCATCTTGAATAACAGGTGTTTTTTTGTGTTGTCATAGACAAGACATGCTGTGAATGTTTACTCCATTTCAGGGTTTCTGTTGGAATCATACACTCGATTAAGCACTATAATAAGCACTTCAGCAAGTCATGATTTTCAACACTATATTTTGATTAAGAGCTCAAAAAAAGCTTTCTAACACCTTCAGCTGTTATTGTCTGTAATCTGCCAGACTATGCAGATAAATGAAGGTGAGGTAAGTGAATGTAAACTATGTAACACCCTTCTTGTCAAATTCACTCAATATCTCCTCGTGGTGAGCTAGCTGCCTGTTCTGTGTGTGCACTGACCAAATAAAGTGGTGTTACTGAACAGCCCTGGGTCTGTAGATGGGGACATAATGTGCAGGGGCTCAGAGAGGTGTCAGAATATCAACACTCTGTCTCTAGCATGCTTACTCTACCTGGAAGTCGCAATAAACAGACCAGAGAGCTAATGTGCATGTAAGCTAGCGTAGCGGTTGTTACGCACCATTAACGTGGCGATCGGAGGGCGTTTCAAACACCAGGACGCAAGCGAACACGCCTGCGCCTGAAGACAAGAGAACGCCGCCGCGCTCAGCGTGTGACTGCGGTGCCCCAGAGCACGTCCATTAGGCCCTACTCAACCACAGCTTGTTCCCCCGCCCTCCGTGAAATTCCCCCAACCCTGCCTGAACAATTTTCAAATGGTTTTCAAACAAAGTTTTCAGTAACAAATCATGGCAAATTTGGTGTTTTGTAGGAACGCTCCATTTACAGTGGGACGAAAATGTCACCTTTTAAACCAGTGACGACTTAACTGTAGGCCTACTCTGAATACATACACTTGCATGCACTAGAATGGAAATATGTTATTATGTAATAATGTGAGAGAGAGAGAGAGAGAGAGAGAGAGAGAGAGAGAGAGAGAGAGAGAGAGAGAGAGAGAGAGAGAGAGAGAGAGAGACCTCATGCTTTACGCTGTCCTTCGGCAGCACGAGGAATGGAACGATGACTCCTCACCTCCATTGGAAGGCATTGCGTATGCTTCATAACAAATGGCATGTCAAAGTGACAGCATGTGCAGGCCACTATGCTCTGGCAGACGTCGAAGCAGAGGATCAAGCAGGAGTAAGGGAAATGTCTGTGCAGAAACCTTACCTGCAGCTTCTTGGTGAGGCTCTCACACTCTGCCATGAGCTGTGGGATGATTTCTGCCTGCTTTCTGAGGTTCTCCAGCTCCTGTGAAAAATGTACATACATAAATGAGTAACAAATCACTAAAATGCAGATAAGAACTGTTACACTGGTTTCAACACCCCCGCACACACAAACTCGGAATTAATCTGAATAATTAGCTCCATCATTCCTTTTTAATTAAATAAGATATATTGTCAATTAAATCTACTGTAGTGTCAATTGCCAATTGGCCCTTTCCACCACCTGCAAACAAGCACACTGCTTCTTACACCCAGCTAGCTGTACTGTAAGTACTTCAAGCTAACAATTAATTGGTCTTCTCTTGGAAGACGCCTAAACCAGCTTTAGCTCAGTTGACCAGCATTGGGGTCAACTATGCGGCGTGAGAACTTAATAATTCATGGTCACGTATTTAAAGCGAGGAGTTCACCGTGTGCATGTCTAGAGGGTGGTGAGTCAGCAATTTTCTGTGCCATGTTTTCTCTATGGCTAATGACTTTTCATAGCACTCAAGGTGAGCAATGAATATTATGATTGAGACAGCAGTCAGTTGAAATAATAGAGGCTAATGGGGGACTGTGACCACATACTGTAGATACTCTGTGGGTAGGCTGTGATTGTGGAAAGTACTGGGTGAGAGGAGGGGATCTGGGTTCTGGGTCAGAGGTGATTTAGGACAGATGGGTGTATGTTGTATGTTCATGTTTTATGTGGGAGAAGACTTGGTAGATCCAAATACATTAACAAATACCAAGTGATTTTACAAGTATATTATACACCATATAACTTGTCAGGTGTTACCTAGAACAGTCCTAACACTACAGTATTCATTCCCATAACAGGTGTAAACAAGCAAAATCACCAGTCAGTGGGCTGTGGCTCTCTGCTCCGACAACAATACAGATGAGCCTTCATACACAATATTGAAAATATAATGTGCATCTTTCAATACGTGTTTATATATTTGTATAAAAATGAATGATATTTGCTGCCAAGCAATACTTTACCCAATTCGTACAGGGCAAAAATAAATAAATAAATAAATAAATATGCATGACAATCTCTACAGGCATCACTACCCCAGCTCCCTGTTGATGGACTGTCCACAGATATGTGGGGAGCTACAGGGGGAGGGGTAGAGATCAGCGAGATTTGGAGCTGCGTGGGAGGTCATTCTTGCACTGTTATTTCAAATAATAACAAGATAACAAATCTTGCAAACTCTCCAAAAGCATCTTCTCACTTCTTAGGGTTCCAACTCACACACTGGCAAGCTTTAGAGACTGGCTGTTATTACTGGGACAGATGCTTTTATAGAATACACATATTCTTAACTGGGGGTTCAGCGACGCAATCAAGTCAAAGGGCAGTCACACTGTGAATGCATGCATGCATGTGTACACATGCACACAGGTAACCTGCTCTTTATCCTGTAGCTCCACTTCCAGTTCCTGGACTCGCATGGTCAGCTGAGCATTTCTTTCATTCTCTTGATTGGCCTCATTACACTGGACTTCCAGCTCTGCAATCTGTGGCGAATGGAAAAGAAAATCGATGAATCTCCACTGTTTAAATAAAAGGGAAAATGAAATGTCATTTAATTACATCTGAAATTCAAATGATGTGCCTCATTATTTGTGGGTACGTGCTGTATTTAAAAGGTGAACTAAAGCTTGACGGTCCAAATGCTAGTACTGTAATATAATAACATGAGGAATTCCACACAAAAGAGCAGCGATATTGTTTAGAACTGTAGCCCAGTGGCTGCATCAGCCCACATGCATTATGAAACTCAAATCAGCCTATTTATAGTGGAGTTCCAGCTCTGTGGTTCTGGAGATAGCAGCTGATCTAATATACTTTAATGTACGGTGCTGCTTTATGGATCAGCTATAGATTCTCACTGAGTCTGTAAGACAATGCCTTTGTCATCGCAAATATACAAACTGCTCTGTTGTCACATAACACTGCATATGAAATATTATTACATTTCTTAATATATTCATTCATTTCTTTATCAACGCGTTCCAGCGATAATGAGCTGTTTTGCCAGACTGGAATGCATCTCTGTATTTGTTATTTCTGTAGGTTGGCATATGTGTGTGTGTGTGTGTGTGGTGGGTGGGTGGGGGTTACCTTCTCCCTGAGTGTGTCACTCTCTTCCTTGCAGGCGCTTAGTTGCTTCTTCCAGCTCTCTACATTAGCCGAAGACTCCTGCAGTGCGTCCACCAGACGAGCATTATTCTCTCTCAGAGTCTGTAGCTCTGTCTCCCATTTCTTGGCATTTGTGTTGCTGCCAGCCGCATGTTAAGACAGAGGGGTCCACATGGGGAGTTGTTGACAAAAAGGTAGGCAGGTTAGTGGTGAAAAGCTTGGGGCAGTTACCCACAAGTATATATACTGCTAGCGAAACCTCTGCCTGTTCAGTAGAGTGTGGGGGTAGTTGTTTTAACACATGGCTTCTTCATTTTGGCTTTATGTTTAATATATCACGACACAGTGTAATATGTCATGTGGTGTTGTTCATCTAAGGTTGTGTTTACCAAATATTTAGACCTGCTATGTAACAGATGATTGTTGTTATGTCCTGACATGTAAAACCATAGAATGTGAGAGGGTGTACTTTCTTTTTCACATGTACTGTATACAAGTCTCTTTCACATGACTATCTAGTCTGGCCTGAAAAAAGACATTCTAGGGAGAGAGAAAAACAAAACGTAACAATTCTCATGTTATTTAGGCATATTACCTCTGTTCAACGACCGACTTTAGGCGCTCATTCTCACTCTTGAGCTGGGCAGCTTCTGGGCCCACATAGGATATTTTTTCATCATCTGTCCCATTGATACTGGAAGCCTGGTTTGTTAAGGGTGTCTCACGGCCAGACTCCTAATAGGAGATGGAGGGGGCGGGGTTAGACCTTTTCTAAGTCGCTGCTTTCTAGGTTAGCTCCTGGACATTATGTACATTCCCAGCTCACAGACAGCGTGCCCGTGGAGGTAAAAAGGGGCTTCTGGCCACAACGACACCCACAACACACATCAGCTGCGACAGTCAAGAGGCGACGGTGGAATGGTTGCCACTGTCCATCAAGTCATATGACTCAGCAGCTTTCTGCTCCATCTGGAGCCAGGGCACACTGAGCAACCCCGGCAGCCTGATAGTGGCTGGCACAAGCTGCTGGATACAACTCACCAATCAGCCCTCTCCCACAATGTTTACATACACTACACAATTCCCAAATATCTGATCATGCGGTAGAAATGTAGACACATCCACATGCACAAACACTACTCAATAACAACAATACACAATATAACAATATAACAATAACAATAATAATGCTACTTTTCAAAAGTTTGGATTCACATAAAACTGTCCTTGTTATTGAAATTGAAAGAAAATTGAAAGAAAAGCAAATGTTTTACACATACACATGTCATAAATTACTAATTGGGGGGGGGGGCGAAAACTCAGACCATTGTCTGAGTAGTTCAACAGCAGTTCAGTCCTGTATGGGAATGGAGACACCTGGAGAGGTGTGATTGGGAGGAACGGCCTCCCTGATCTATGCCCGAGCAGGCGTTTGCTGTAAGACTTCTGTGCTAGTCATGGACTGTCTATAACAAACACAATGTTCGAACATAAGGATGCTCATAAGTGTAAGGGGTTCGGCTGATTGTCGAACCTCAGATTGAAGAACAACAATGCGGATTCAGTCCTGGTCGTGGAACAACGGATCAGCTCTTTACTGTCGCAAGGATCCTGGAGGGGGCTGGGAGTATGCCCTTCCGGTCTACATGCTCTTTACCTGATCTGGAGAAGGTGTATGACCAGGTCCCCCGGGAGATACTGTGGGAGGTGCTGTGGGAGTATGGGGTGATGGGGTCCCTTTTAAGTGCAATCAAATCCCTGTATGTCCAAAGCGAGAGCTGTGTGCGGATTCTCGAAAGTAAGTCTGACTCATTTCAGGTGGGGGTTGGTCTCCGCCAGGGCTGCGCTTTGTCACCAATCCTGTTTGTGATATTCACGGACAGAATATCGAGGCGTAGTCGTGGTGGAGAGGGGTTGCGGTTCAGTAGCCTGAGGATCTCATCGCTGCTTTTTGAAGATGACGCGGTCCTGATAGCATCATCAGCCCGTGACATCCAGCACTCACTGGATCGGTTCGCAGCAGTGTGTGAAGCGGCTGGGATGAGGATTAGCACCATAAATTTGAGGCCATGGTTCTCAGCCGGAAACCGATTGAGTGCCTACTCCGGATAGGGAATGAGTCCTTACCCCAAATGAGGGTGTTTATGTACCTGAGGGGGTTGTTCGCGAATGAGGGGATTATGGAGCTAGAGATTGGCCGGAGAATCGGAGCAGCGGGAGCGGTATTGCAATCGCTTTATCGCACCGTTGTGACGTAAAGAGAGCTGAGCCGGAAGGCAAAGCTCTCGATCTACAGGGCAATTTTTGTTCCTACCCTCACCTATGGTCATGAAGGGTGGGTCAAGACCGAAAGAACAAGATCACGGCTACATCGGCCAAAATGGGTTTTCTCAGGAGGGTGGCTGGCTTCTCCCTTAGAGATAGGGTGAGAAGCTCAGCTATCCGGCTCTATGAGGAACTCATAGAGCCGCTACTCCTTTGCGTTGAAATGAGCCAGTTGAGGTGGTAGGGAGCCTCCCTTGGGAGGTGTTCCAGGCACATCCAGCTGGGAGGAGGCCTCAGTGAAGACCCAGGACTAGGTTGAGAGATTATATCTCCACACTGGCCTGAGAACACCTCGAAATCCCCCAGTCAGAGCTGGCTAATGTGGCTCGGGAAAGGGAGGTTTGGGGTCCCCTGCTGGAGCTGCTGCCCACGTGACCCGACTCCGGATAAGCGGCTGAAGATAGATGGATGGATGGTCCACGGCAGTGTATACAAAACAAACAACACTGAAATAAATTGTTTATACAATAATACCGCCGTGGTACCTGCCAGATGATAAGTGGCTTGGAAGGGCCTTTGACCGCTTATAGCTAGTGCTTTAAACCAAGTATGCCACTATTATGCAGTGTACTGTAAATGCTGTAATAACAGCATCATAAGAAATTACTTACAGATAAACGTAATATAATATTCTGCGTAAGGTCCAAATTGTATTAGCAATTATCAAGTCGACCTGAGTGCATCTGCAGAAACGCCTCAATGCTAAGTGTGTCATACTGTTAGTACAAAGGAATTTCAAATTAGATTGAGATTTAATTTACCTGAGAGTTGTTACTCGATGTCTCCATCTTCTCTTGAGACTTATCCCTCGCTAGTTTGGCGGCTTCTTTTACCTCCTGGAATTTCTCCGCAAACTAAATATGGATGAGATTTGTTCTTTATTATTTTATTATTTATGGACAGTACACGCTGAACTCTAATAAAATGGGTATGCTGAATTTAAGGAGCTAACTGGGCTATATTCCAGTAAGAGACATGTTGAGCTGAGTGATATAAATTACAGAATCACTGAATAAATGGTGGAGTTGAATGTTGGAGAAATATCGTTTTACAGTATATTTTTTTAGTGTGCACACAACGGGCAGCTATAGCGGACTGAGTAGATATTCTGTGCTGAATTTGACAAAAAGTGTATTAGCTTACAGACACTGATTCCACCTTTAATAGAAAGAAATCAAGAATGTACAAGAAAATGTTATGTAACATTCCATTTTGGTATGCATTAGGCAGAAAATGACCAAATTCATTTAGTGTACGTTAGAAAAACTATGTTACTTTATTACCAAACTGGAGTTACTGTACCAAATCCAGTTCCGAGTCCATTCAATGAAATAAGACTGTAAGTGTGATTTAAAGTTACTTTGAGTGATGAAAAAAGATATCAAACCTACCACTGAAAAACTGTTGACTTACATAATGCTGGAAAGGGTTACAAAGTAATCTCAGCTGACATATCCAGTCCGCAGTTAGACAAATCTAT
Organism: Typhlichthys subterraneus; assembly: GCA_027564835.1. Classification (NCBI taxonomy): domain Eukaryota; kingdom Metazoa; phylum Chordata; class Actinopteri; order Percopsiformes; family Amblyopsidae; genus Typhlichthys; species Typhlichthys subterraneus. The sequence continues at coordinate 1,081,301 of JAODUH010000018.1, forward strand.
AAATTGGGACAATTTAGTACTGTGGCCAGTCTCCCTAGAGGCAGGTGCCTCTACAAAAATTCAAACATTGAAAAGACATTAAGGAGGACACCTCTGCTATCAAATAAGTTTTATCCACTGATTTCTTTGCCAAAAAGCACCTTGAGCATCATGATTTTGGGCTGATTTTCTGCCTTGGGCCTGGGTATTTTTCCATAGGGCAATAATACTGTATATTGTCTGCCAGCTGCAACTCCGTAGAAGATGAAGCAGGCCAATTACTAATCATTGTAGTACTGTAAATCTGTAAAACGGTAAAAAAAAAACACACTAAACATTTAGGAATATGACTGAGCTGAGGCAGTGCTATAAGGAAGAATAAATAGTACAGATTTCCACAGATACCAGAATCACTTGTTTGAGATCACTGAAGCCAAAATAGGTTTGACTAGTTATTAAAGGGTAAGGGTTCCCTTGCTTTTTACACCAGCACTGTGAATGTTTAATGGGTGTGAAAAATGAAGACATGAAAGAACATAATTGCATATGTGCTTTTTGTGACACAGAAGGGGATCGGATCACATTTTATGTGTGCATTATGATTAATGAAGAAAACCATGCAATTCCAAGGGGTTCTTCTCGCCACGGTCTGTGCAGACGTACGTGTGCTGTTGTCTGTACTCACTTTGGCTAGCTGCTGCTCTGAGGCAAAGCCCAGGCCGAACACAGTGTTGGCTCTGCTGTCTGCCCACTGGCCAAACTTCTGGGACGTCTTAGTGAAGGTCATGTTTGGAGTGATGGTGCTGTTGATGATCACCTACCAGGGAAACATGGCCCAGAGGAGACGGTGAGTTCAGCACCGCAAGTGTGCTCCACTCTGTTGATTTTAATGTGCGACAAGCCAATAAACAGTCACAGATACTGCCAGTGAAACCGAAGAGCTACCTCATTCCTCACACGGCAGGTGGCTATTGCGTGTGCGTGTGTGTGTCATCGAGTCAAGATGCTGTGTGTGTTTAGGCAGTCTAACAGTGAAATAATGTTATCGATTTGTCCGAAGAAACACCTCAAAACCCCACACTATGCCCCAGGCATGCATCATACGCATCATTTGTACGCAGTGTACTCTGTCCAAGTTTGGGGACAAACCCGATGCTGCTCTGACTAATATGAGACACCCTATCCATTACTGTATCTCCACAGACTGGTTTGGTTAGGGTTAGCAAAAGGGCATTCACGCCAGCTAGACGTGTGGGAACAGCCCAGATCACATACTCATTATTTTAGATGTGATTTAGATTTATTTAAGATGCACATGCAGCAGAATAGATAATATTCCAAATAATATATTGTAAACTCACAAACAAACTACATGAAATATGTGTCCTTTATAGAGAGTCTTTGTGTGATAAGTATCAACAAATGACACTGGAAGAAGGTAGTCGGCCTTTTATTCATGAGCAGCAGTCTAATCAGATACTGCATCTCCCTGCCTTAAGCATACACACACATATCCGTCTTAAAACAGTGCTCTTCACGTTCACAGTGACACACACGCCATTTGCTATGGCTGGCCCACTGACCTCTAAGTGACCAAATGCCTTATTCAATCGGGCTGCTACAGTGCCACACGCCGCTGTCGTAGCGTTTGTTGCCGTGTGAAAAGTACACACAGAACCATGTGCACAGGGACAGTGTACAAAACATGTTTTACTGATGATGCCCCAAACAATGAACTGGTACACTAACATGGCTCAAAAAGCATCACCAGACTGGCAACGGTCATGTCAATACAAAGTGTACACAAGCATGGCAATGGACAGACTTCCGGACATGCCCACAAACGTGCGCATCACAGCTAAGAAACTGCAATTGCAACTCACCCCGATAATTAGGAGACAATGGAAGACAGTTTAATTACAATGCCACCCGTCTCATAGCAACATGCCTCTGAAGACAGAGGGCTGCGAGACAGTCAGTAATTCTACTTCACCAGTCACGTAACGCCCACACTGTCTCCGTACATTTCTCTGCACTTCTACAGCAGATGAGGTGTAAAAACACTTGGATTGCATCTTTTCACACCACAGAGACCCCCCAAGCATACAGCTTCGCTAACAAACATGAGCTGTCAATAAATATATTAGCCGTTTAGTGAGATGTTAAAGTCACATCCAAAAACGTCTTAATGGGTCATAAATGGCTTCTTGTACAATAAGTCGCATATTACCACTGTATAAGAAGTCATTGCTGGGTATGTGATTTGGTCTGCAGCAAGGGCCCTATCCAGCAGCAAGTACCACACCAAATGGAACACATTTCCTTCCAGAAATAAATAAAATAAATAAATAATAAATAAGACTAGAAGGTTAGAAGGGTTTTGGCAGTTTCTGTTAGAAACGGCAATGTTCTAGTTACCCCACCTATACCTTAAAAAACTTATTATCAAAATGCATGCAAAAGTGGATTTATGTGAGCGGACTTGTTATGTGCGTGTTTGCAAGGCCATCTTATCCCACTAGGCTACAAGGGCTGCTGCCTAGGGACAGAAATTAAATGTATAGCCAACAATGTGTAAAAATCTCTAAATGTAATGCATGTATGTTTGTGAAACGTAATAGCACATATCTCTTGAATGTTGTGATTATTTTGTTTGATTGAGGTGTGTAGATTGAGGTGAGAAGGAGTAGTTTGATGTGGAAGAAGTTGAAACTAGACAGTTTCTTAACGAACTGGTTGGGCTAGCTGCCCTGCCCACTCACTCCCACAGGGGCCCTCATAAAACTTCATGGCCTTTGCTTATTTTTTAAATTGTATATATTTAAATGGTAGTTAAAATTAGGAGCTGAACTAAGTAAAGTTATATGTGCCGGTAGTGAGATTCAAACCACAGACCTTTCGATTCAGAGTAATATGCACAACCCACTATGCCAAACCTGACACTTGGAAATCAAACTGATAAAGAGGTATTTCAGTTTCTTGTGAGATCTGTTTTTTTTTTTTTTAAGTTTGTTTTTATTATATTTATTTTCATTAGTTATCAAATTTATATTATATATACTTTTTATGTGAGTACAAGGTGGGGTTTGATGTTTGTGATATATGGAACTTGGTGTCAGACACTTTATCCATTACACCACCTGAACAGTGGGACTGAATTTTAGAATATGAAGGGTGAAAAAATGTGTTGCTAGCTTAGCCTGCTATTGTTATTTTATGGTTTTTGAAAAACGTGTTGAAATGTGTAAATATCTCTAAATGTATTAAGTGTATGTTTGTGAAAAGTAATTTTAACTTAATTCAACTCAAAACGTGCCGATTCATTTGATGTTTGTGTGAGGTTTGTATGGTTGTGTAGTTAGGTGAGCAGAATTTTAATAATAGTAATAAAGAGTAAAAAGAACATCAGTGGAATAAGAAAGAGTTAAGTAGAACATCTAGCTTTAGCTTTAGCTAGCCCACAACTATTTGAGAAAGTCAGATTCAGACCCCAGGTGTAACATAATTTCTCTATGTTAACCAATCATCTCTGACATACCCTCCCACTCAGCTAAATTCAAATGTTCATCTCAAAAGAGAGAAAATTCAGTCCGAAATGACAGTTGGAAATTGAAGTGATGAGGCCTTTAAGTCTGTGTCGTGCGCACGTACACGCACACGCACACACACACACAGCAAGAAGAAAACACTGATAATGCTCTGTCTAATTATATATATGTTGTAATGTGGTGTGCGATTGAAGGAGCGGCAGACTGGAACATGGGGGTCTTTCTGCTCACACACACCAGGGCTCTGCTCCACAGCCGACAACGTGCTAATAACTTTGTGCCACGAGCGCAGACACCAGCAGCATTCTGTGCACACACACACGCGCGCACACACACACCACATATTAGCAAGATCAAAGCTTATTACTCCACACCCACACGCACACCTTCTGAGCTTTGTATGTACGTGGGCATGTGAATGAGTGGGCGAGGTGACTGAATGTGTGAGTGGGAGTGTGTGAATGACAGACAGGAGAGGGGGTGACTGACAGGGGCATCTGTGAGCCTGCTGAGCTGGGAAGTGTATCAAATGGTGCAGGAGGGCAGCACGGACGAGCTTGGCAAGGCACTAGCCTGAGGCTCACTTTACTGGAGGGGGCCAGGGAGGTAATAGGAGATGTCCGTCCGCCCGCCTGCCTGCAGCGCGCGCATGCGCGCACACACACACACGCGTGCGCGCTAAGTCAGGGTAAAGCTAAATCCAACATCAATGACGTCGTAGTGCGTGGTTGGCGGGACGGAACGTCTACAGGGAAATGTGGGTGAATGCGCGGAGTCATAGGAGAGAAAAGTGTAGTTATTTTATAAAGGAAAAAACAGACAGTAACAGGTAAAGAAGGACATGCTCGCCAGAACTTTGAAGAAACGTTCACAAAGGCTAAATTACTGTAATGTATGGTGATAGCAAACAGAAAAGAAAGGGTAGATTTGTCTACTGTAGTCCCTAGAGTAATAATAACAACAATAAAAGTAATCTTTATTTATACAGCACTTTTCATACATAATTGCAGTTCAACGTGGTTAACAGAGAGGGAATACTGCACACTAGTTATGCTTCACATAGACAAATACTTTAATTATTATTATTAAAACTTAAAACAGGCGCATAAAGGAATACATTCAATATACATAACATTATACTGAAATGACATATGTTAATACAAATGGTTAAAGGAATCAGATGATAGAAGAAAAATTAAAGCCTTATCCTTTTTGTTGCTATGTCAGAACGTCAGCACCATGCGTATAGCGCCATGCTAATCTGGTAGAGGAAGTGAATATTCCAGTAGCAGTTTAGTTATCTGTACATGTCTTTAATAGATGGTTATATCCCCTTGTACCCACTAACCTCAGTGTAGGAGTTACCAAGACTCCCTCGTACGCACACGAGGGTGCTGTATAGCCTCAGATGTACAGACCCTGCATGTATATTCACCAAAACAACTACAGACTATTAGACTATGCTTGTTCGGTGGGATTGATACACAGACAACAATTTGTTCTGTGATCACTGTTCCAAACAGGACTTCCACAGGTCTTTTTCCCACGGTAACAACACCGGTACAGCAACCGGGCCCTCCATGAGACTTTTACATAATATGATACTGAAATAACATAACTAAAATAAAGTAAGAAATAAGACGACAGCAGATTAATCTAGACAACAGTCACGTTGCACATGCACCATTTTCTGTAGCAGTTTAGCAGTGCAGAGTATTGCAGTTACAAGCTAGCTAAAATCTCATTTGAATAAATTAGTTTTTAGGTTTTTTTTAAAGATATTTACAGAGCCGATTCCCTGACAGCTATAGGTAGTGAGTTCCATAGCTTGGGGGCGTAGTTAATAAAGGCTGCATAGCCAATTTTCTTATTTCTCTTACTAGAAACTTTCAGTAAACCACTGACAGATGACCTTAGTGTTCTGGGGGGTATGTAGTTGACCATTGCTTGAGCAATATAGTTTGGTCCTAGCCCATGTAGCGCCTTATATGAAAGGAGAAGGACCTTAAAATAAATTCTGCATGCTACTGGTAGCCAGTGCAGGTCGGCCAAGACTGGAGAAATATGCTCTCTCCTCCTAGTTCTTGTTAAAAGCCTAGCTGCAGTTTTGAATGAGCTGTAGTCTCTCAATAGATTTTTTGGGAGGATGATGAACAGTGAATTACAGTAGTCGAATTGGCTAGACACAAAAGCATGAATAAGTTTTACGGCATATTTTTATCTAAATTATCAAACTTAAGCTATAATTCTCAGATGAAAGAATGATATTTTCACTACCCTGTTGATGTGGGACCTAAAGCTTAGATCTGAGTCCAACACAACTCCAAGACTGGTAACCTCCGATTTTAGCCAGGGTGTTAGTTTTCCTAGATTATAAGCAAACATTTTCCATTTTGCTTAAGGGCCGACAAGTAGGATTTGAATTTTGACCTCAATTAACTTTAAGAAGTTATTACTTAAGCATTTATTTATTGCCAAAACAGTCAGTAATGGAATTTAAATCTGCAGGATCATTTGGTTTAGTAGAGATGTACAGTTTTACAACAGCTGTTTTGAACGCATCAGGAAAAATGACAGTTTCAAGTGAAGTATTAATAATCTTCAAAACATGACCTGACAGACTGTCAAACACTGCTTAAAGAATGATGTGGGCACAGGGTCAATTCATGAGGTCGTGGAGTTATTTTCAGTGACAATCTTACAAAGCTCACCACGTGTAACAGAAGTAAAAGTTCCCATAGTTACATAATTCCTACTGCAGGGTTTACTGTTGTCATCAATGGATAATGTAGTAGTAGGAATGCTGCCTCTAATTGAGGCTACTTTATTATTGAAGAATATTGCTAGCTCTTCACACTGAGGCTGGCGGGGGGGGAGGGGGGGCAGTATTCAGAAGCAGGTCAATAGTGGAGTACAGTACTCTAGAGGTAAGACATGACTAACTTTGCCAGGTTTTGCTTAATGACGCATGCGATTAGACTCTTGCCTTTCTGGTTTCTAGCTGTTGGCGGATGTGTGTGTGTGTATTTACACATCACAATCATAGAACTAAATATTTCGTAAACCAACAATACATCCAGTCTAGAGAACAGTGAGGTGCTGTGGTATCTAACTGTTTGTCAATAATAATAACCCTCAGGAGAGCATTGCTGCATTAACCAGGTAGGGCCCAGTGAAATGTGAAGAAAAAATGCACTACGTCAGTAGTCTGTCAGCCTGAAGGAGCTGTACAGGTAATCACTGTCACTCATGTGAGCAGAACATGAAAATCCACTAGAGTCAACATAGGGATGCCTCTGCCCTCGCACTTCTGCAATCTGCCACACAGAGTAGACTCCAATCTCCATGGAAACACAATCTACCCTTTAGTTGCTAGAGGACTTGCATACGTGCGTGCATGCACGCGCACACACACACACACACACACACACACACACACACACACACTATGGTTTCTAGCTATGGTTTTTATTAACATGTGCTTTGAGCGTCATAGTCTTGTGGAAGAGGAGGTGTCTGTGAGAGCAGTCTGCTCTCACAGACCCCTCTGAAATCCATGGGTATCGGTAGATTAAAGTCAGTACAGACATGAAGCTGTCCATGGTCTCACTCAGACCCTCAACACAAATCAATGGTCTGATGGCAACACATCAAACTGCTATTGAAAGCATCAGTGTGTATGGTGAGCCACTTGTAAATAGATACTTAGCATGCTGCGCGAAACACTCCATCACAGTCCACCACGAAAATACAGTCCAACACCGACAAAGATAATAGCTACGAGGTGTCTGTCTTGTTCTAGCTTTAAATCCCAGAGGAGACACGTTTTACTGTGTCTCGTCTATAAAAAAATAAACAGTTAAAATCAGATCACACAATAACTCAGACCTATGTGCGATAGTCGAGATGAGGTGGAACGTTAACACTGTTGTTAATATGTGGGCTGTGGAACTTTGACGTATCTGCTTAGTGAACATTATTTACATTACATTCACGATGAGGCTAATTTTGGTGAAAATTTACAAAAATGTTTGGCATTGTATGTTTCTCTCGTTAAATCAAGCCTTAGAAATGCACACGTCCACATACCTTGGATCCATCCACGCTGATGATGCGGTAGCTGTTGCGCGTGCTGTCGTAGAAATAGGAGACGGTGACGGCCTGCTTGCTGGCAGGCACCCAGTTCTTCTTGGTGCTCGGGTCAATCTGGAAGACATGGGCCCTGGTGGTGAAGATCGGCTGCTCCCTGAAAACAACGCGGGGGGCAGAGCCAATGAGGACATGCGGCATGTGTCTTGTGCAAAGATGCCAGACCGTTTGTCTGGGTCACCCAGAGCATTCGCGCCTCTAGACTAGCCTGTGCCACAGCACAGGCCTGTGTACCCTGTTCCAGAGGACGTGGCCACAGGGGGGCAGGTGTTGATGCAACACAAGCCCTAATCCCTCATGGCAGCCTTCAACCATTAGCGCATCAGCACCTCCCGAACCTCTCAAGCAACAAGCCGGGGTATTACAACACAGCTTGGTTTAGATAGGACGTTTCCCTAGTGCAGCGCATTCATCTGGAAAAAAAACCCTCTTCCATTTCACCTGAACGCATTCAAAATGCGTTCAGGTGAAAATGAATGAAGCGGGAGAAGATGGATGGATGGATGGATGGCATTCAAAATGGAATTCGACAGAATAAGAGACCAGCGTTTATGTTTTCTACTTTTCCACTGATATTCCTAAAATTTCATGCAATGTCTTAGCAGGGTGTCACTGCATGCATAGTGTGCTGCCACCCATGCATTCGCTCCGTTCTATAGAGGCAAACAGTGCAATAGTGTGAGGGTGTTTGGTGTGACCTCACTCCACAATAGCAGGCAACGTGAAAATGTGTTGTAACTGCTGGATGTGATGAGAAGCAAACAAGGGACACAGCACTGTCAATAGCAATGGATTGCCATGGAGTTCAACAACTCGTGGGAAGTTTAAGGCACGATTGTCCCTTTGATAACAATAACGAGATGTTCAAATCGTATGGGCAAATACTTTTATGATAGGATGTCTCAGCGGTTAAGAAATATAAATAATGGTTAAAAAAAAAAAAAAAAAAACACATCAATATCAATCAATAAGCATAAGAGTCCCAGCAACAATTAATTGAAATTTGTCAAGACATCTGTCTGTCAAATGAGAGCAATCAGGGCTATTACACCTAGACTAGTTTTAACACAGGGAAACCACTAAAATTACAGACTGACAGACACTCTTTCCATTCCGCATTAGGCCTATAAATCAATCAAGCAAACCTAATCATCTATGCACTGTGTGGAGACTTTCTGTCATTTGTAAAAGCAACTTTTAACAGGTGGAATTTGGGAGTGAGTCCAGGCTCCCTTCCAGCTATGAAGAGCCGTTTACCCGTGCATCTGAATCATTTTGCATCAGTTGTGGAAGATTAATAAGACATTGTTACGCCATCAAAGAGCAAAAGGCTTTTCAATTATTATGATCTCAGACAAGACACATAACACATTGTCGTGCATACTTACATGTACACATAACCGTAAGGTCCGGTCATTTACCATGGGTCTCAATCTCTCTCCCACAGACAAACAGACAGACAAAGAGGTTTTGCGTTTTTGTGAAGTGTATTCACTAAATACATCCCTCCTGTATCTGTGCTCCCTATTGAAAGCATCAAAACCAATAAACACATTATTCATGAATAGCAAACAGCTCAGTCCAGTGCCATGGCACGCCTGCTTACATTCATTATTGCATGCTAATTTTTCTTCAAAGTTCAAGCAAACAAGCAAACAAACCAACAAGTCACTAAAATATATATCTGAAAGTAGGCAAGCCATGATATATTCACGCAGTACACATATTCATCATCTGGTTTTAATGCACAAATATTGTGAGGCTCCAGTATAAATAATGAGAGAGGGGCGCAAACATTATATAAAAGCCAATAACAATATTCCTTCCATTGGGATTATGGGCCGCATAAAAGACCAATAAATCTGCAATCCCCTTTAATCTCAATATCAGAGCAGATCTGCTTTGGGAGCAGCATTATACAGATCACAGTTGTTGATTTACACATGCACGCACATGCTGACCTTTGCATTAGCATGGTCAGTAGCCAGCCAACACTGGCAGAACAGGCCAAAGAAAAGCCAAAGCCAAGTCTTATACTCAAATATGTTAACAGATTTAAATGATCCCATTTAAAGAGACATTCCAAAACCCATTCCCCAAGATTTACCCCCAGCTGGTGCTTTAAATAATTTACAGGTGTGTGACATGTGTGTGTTCTTCGATGTGAAGGTCTTAATCAGACTGTCTGTCCTCAAACACCCACACACCTACAGTACAGTGATGCAATTGTTTCTATGGTTTATTGCAGAGTAGTTACAGCCACAAACCCAACTAGACCAGCCATTACTACTAAACAAATTTCCAAAACCAGTACTGGCCAGGATGCCTCAAATATGGAGCATACAAATATTTATATATATAAATATAATTTCTAATGGTAATGGTCAATAGTCAGCAGACTACTGTACATGAAATAGAGTGCTCCACTATGATACAGCTTCAGTGTTACATTCTAGCAGTACCTTGCACACCCTGGGAAGCAAGCAAGCAATAATGTAATGCATGACTAAGCCTGCCCGAGTCTTATACTATTAAACCACAGTTGGCTCACTGTACTTTTCCCATCCAACCAGTTCAGATATCTCTGTTGTTACCATATGGATAATCCTCATGCAGAGAGACATTTTAGGGACTTTGTTGACGTCGGATTTATCAGTCTCAAGAGCTGCACTGTGAATGTCGAGAGCGGCTCCTACATTTTAGAAATAGGTCTGAGGAAAGTTCATGTAAGAACTTCTCACGTTTTTTTCCACTTTCAACTACATATGTAATTAAAGGGGTAATAGTTCTGTCATTATTAGAAAGACAGGTCAGTACTGTGAAAAGATAGGTGTGTTAACACACTGCAAATCTGAGGTTTGTGTAGACAAATCCACTTAGACGATAGAGACTCTGAAAATAAAATCTCTCAATTGAGGGATTTTATAGAGATTAGAAATTCTAACTGCTAACATATTGGCACACACTGTACACAGTATTGTGAATGTGGACATTACCAGACCATAATAGGACTCATTAATGTGCCAAATGTGTGGGAACTAGATTGATTGCCATAGTATTTGTGATAAAAAATAAATTATAAAATATGTATAAAATGTACGGTTTAAAAATGTTTGGGAGAAGTTTTATGCAATTAGATAAATACCGGCACAAATTATTAGATCCCAGTTTGAGAATACACATACACACGAATACCTGTGAATAATTACAGAATCGCACAGTGACAATATATTTTTGGATGTTCACATGTTTTTCTCCTCCTACACTACTCTAAAAATTAAAATTTAATCTTGCTGGCAGCAAAAGAATCTCTAGAGTATTGTTAAAGTGTGCAAAATTTCCCCTTTCCTTACTGTAACTCATGCTGACCATGCAGATTTCTAGTTTGCCTATGAATTGCATTTGAAAGAAGAATAACATATCAACGTGGATGATATTGCACAGTGACAGATTCCTATTAACCTGAATGACACCAACAACTTCAAATCAATCACATCCCCCACCAAACAAAGACAATAATCAAATGTGCAAGTTGCCAATATCATTGACAAAGCACTATAAAGTAGTGTTGGGCTGCGTGTAAAGATGTGTTTATGGTACCAAGATGTGTTTGTGGTTGTCGTCAGTGAACGAGATCCCGTCTTTGTGCATGTGAATATACTCTATGCATATGCTCAAACACAATGAGAGACCAGACTGTCCAGTAAATACATGTCAAGAGACATAGAACGATGGACTGTGCACTAGACTCGCACCAGTCATGCAACAGTTATGGCAAAGCATAAAGTATGCAACATTCGAGCACAAATTAAAAATATATTCTCACGTGTGAAGTTAAACACATGACTTCCTATGAAGAGAGTTGAGGCTTGCAATCAGGCTGTTGGAGAGCTGCCCCCAGTCGTGAGTGGAATTGTCTCAATGAGCAGCTAACACCAACACAAAATAAAAAAAGGAGAGAGCAATATTTTTGTGCTACTTATTTTAACCAATGCAGTTTTTATTGCACATGCATTGTATGAGCTAGCACACACTAATCTCTAGGTCAAAGCATTAGCATTAGAAGCAGGTACATTTTTCTCACAGTGTCCTCACAAATGTGTTTATAATTTCTTAATTTCCCCGATAACCCATCAGCAGGACAGATGTGGCATGCTGATTGAACATCTTCAATGCACATGCATTCCTTGCAATGTTGACAAAAAAAAGCTATTCTAAAATGTGCAGTTTTTGTTGTACATTAGCTTATAAAACACCCTGGCTGACACTAGGGCCTCAAGTTTTGAAGGCCTGTACAAATGGCATGCTGAGTGCAGGTGTAATGACACATTCATTTTTACACCCAGAAGGCACCTTCAATGTAAGGACCTCTCCACAATTCATAGATGCTGAAACTGACTCAGTTTGAACTCACACATTACAAAAAGGGGTATATGGTCTAAAACATGGGCATGGTAGTCTAATGGTCTGGGCTTTGAGCGAATCCCAACCAAATAGTCATGAGTTCTAGCACAAGCATCCTCAAGAAAGATCATGTACTTAACCCCATTGCTTCTTAAGGTGAATTCCAGCCAGTATTGACCTGGAACTCATTTTCCCTCCATCTCTTGCATCTGTGGCGATACTTTGTGACCAAATTCTAATCAAACAAGCGGCACAATTGATTTAAGGAATCCATGTCAAAATTGCCCACAATTCTGCTATGATTCTAAAGAGGACAGATGTTTTAGCTTTCTTTGTTCAACCAGTAGTCAATGTCTTATGTCTTATTATAAAGAAGAAGAAGGTATCCACAGAAACACAGCACTACAGCAGATGGCCTCCTAGACTCCTAGGAAACGTCCAATCCCTATTAGTCTCCTTTCATTTTACCAATTGTACAGTAAGCATGGTAACCCGTCTGCAAAGTGCAAACCCTCCTTCTTCCCATAATCATAGAGGACAGGGTTGGCTTCATTTTATAATCCCTCTCCCCATGTACTATGTAGGCAGGCAAAAGTACCACCACCGCAGAGCCTTATCAATGAGAGTAAGCCTTTAGCTGTCCTCTACGCAGGCATGCAGGAGATTACCATTTATCCCAGTGTTAGGACTCGCCCTCTCAGCAATGCTTACTTTAAATAGAGATATGCTGATTGTGTTGCTGTCTGTGACCCTTCATTGAGTGGCAGTGGCTTTGGGCAGTCGCATTTATATTTTGGACAATTCCTAAATTGAAAGTAATAGACTCAAGATGGGACTAACTCCTTTCCACCTTAATCCGTTACAAAAATAGGAAAACATTTGAATTTCATGTTTAAAATTGTTATTAACAATGAATCTTACAAATATCTTATGATACAACCACATTTAGCCCAAATTGCCAGTTTGAACCAAATACAGTATGTAATCATTTCAAAAAGTAGCAGAGAACCATCACATAACAGAGCAGTTAATGGGCAGGATGTTAAGCATGGATCTGCGGACATTTACAAATAGTATACAGAACAATACAGCAATGTTTCCAATAGAAAGCTTGTGTGTATGCATGCAGTTGGCAGGGAATGTGTGCCAAAGTTAATTTATAACTCAGGACTATTAGCCGCAGTAAAGCTTTACATGTGACGTTACGCCTACCATTTACATTGTCAATGTAATTCGTACTGTGAGACACTGACTACAAACATAATCTGGTCTTATTTTTCGTGAATAAACAATCGTCAATACATAATTAGTGGAAGCATCTGTCATAACGTAGGAGATATATTTGCTATTCCTTATTTGCTCCATGTTTCCGATGGAAGTCTGGAAATGGAAATGTCTGTCCCTCTCACTCAGTAGGTGTGAACAACAGGCAAGGAGTTTCTGGATGGCTGTCATGCTGTTGATATAATGCAGTTTCATGATGACACTCTTAAGACAATCACCACATTCTATTTCAAACTTGCTAGGTATGCTGCATACCTACAGCAGCAGGGCTGTTGAACAGGTTTCACTACACACCTGCCAAATGGCCCAATTGTAATTGGTTAGTACTATAGGCCTATGAAAAATACAATACTCTAGCCTAGGTAATAAGGGCGATATATATTGTATCTGGACACTTACAAATTTCCCTGGACACGTATTTAAGTGTAGGCATATACAATATACACTGTATATATTTAAAGATTCAAAACAAGAAACTGATAAATAATCATAATATCTGCATAACTGAGTCTACATAAGACTACACTATAAGCATGAAAACATTGAAGGAGAAAAATGGAAGATCACTCCATCCCTAAACGCTACACATACACGCGCGATGCCACAATCACTACTGTGCAACTATAATCTATTATTTGATTTAGGTGTCATATTTATATTACACAAACGCGGTTGTGCGTGGGCAGTGTTGACTTTGACACATTCACCAATCACAATCCATATTCACACACGTAAAGATGATTTAGATAACGTTATTAATAAGTTGGTTACATTACAGGGAAATATGGAGAGGTGATGCCAATTTACTGTCCCACAAACTAATAAGAAATGGATAGTAGCTGGTTGATCACTTAATGTAAATCGCCGACTTCATAGCAGCATTTACAAAAAGAGTGAACGAATTTTGAATAGAGGGTTTTTCCTTCAGCTGGCAGCGCGCACACCACCCACACACATCTCGAGAATAATGTAAACGCTTAACAGAGCAACTTTAAGGCTAGGTCTATTCGATATTCGGCTAATTGAATGTAGGCCTATTGTTTAGCCATATATGATATCACCGATGTGTTAACTTACCCCATTTCCACGGACTTTCCGGAAAATTCCGTTTGTAAGATCTGATGTGATGGATTGTAAAAATATAGCCTATTTGAAAAACAAATCTATCCACCGATGATTAGTGGTCCAATGAGTTCATTTCTAGAGCACCAGATCTGAACCAGGCGTTTGCTAAGCGTGAAGTGAAATTTGAGAAACACTTCTTCAGAAACTCGATTCACCGGGTTGCGCAGGTTTCGTGGATTCTCAGTGCATTTCATGAACTTTTTTTACGTGCAAGTACGCGACATTGCGATTCCACTGTGCAATTCCCCACTCCTTGCTGGTGCTCTCAACACATGTGCTTATAAATTAAGTTAGTGTTATCCTGTGTGCTGCGCATGGGTTGCTTCTCCCTAATGTGTACTGTAGGCTATGTATAATATGAGGCTTGAGCTGCAGCAGCGACACTGAGCGGCTTCCACCTGCTCACGATTATTTTGCCACCCACTCTTCTACATTGTGGCATCCCTGTTGAATCACTACACATGTATTACAAGCATTTTAAGCTAAGTGACAAAACAACATGAAATAAATACACAAATATACGGCAACAAATTAGGAGGACTTACATTTTTCAAATTGTTATTGGATTCCAACATAGGTTAATAAATTGCGAAACCAGAAAGCGACACTTTCATGGTATCACTGAAAGTAATTGTAAAAAGCGTTAAGAGCAAAATCTCGAACGATATTTCGCTGAATTTAGATCTGTATTGTTGCACTTGCAGGTATTGACACATGAACTAATGACACGCAAGCTGTACAGGTGCGTTGGTTGGGAACGCGTGCGTACTCGGAACCATTAGCAGCAGACAGTTCTGGGGGAAGAATTATATCGGCGTACCGTCTGCGAAATTGTGTCCTGTTTATTTATTAGTGCTTGTGTATATCTGAAACTATTTATCAGGTGTAGTAAACACTTTACTTGTTTAAATGTCGTATTATTGTACTTAAAGGTTCACGACAAAATGTGGCTGCTATTGTTGCTTTATTATTACATGTTTAATTGTGCTAAACTAGCCTAGCCTATCTTTATCTTTCTTAGTTTACTACTATTGGTTCACTGTAGCATTTGCTAATAGTAGGCTATTGTTTGCAGCGTGGTAAAAGGTACCGGTAGATAACTTTTTTTTTGTGTGTTCTTAGGATGACTGAAACTACTGAACCCCTGCCTGACTACGAGCAGACGTTTGCCTACAGGTATTCTACAGATGACAGTGAATATCAAGAGTATCTTAAGCAACCAGTCGACATCCCACCAATTGTGGAGGAATGGAGTGGACGAGGGGGTGGAAACGGTAGAGGCAGAGGGAATAACAGGTAAAAAATAACGTTTGCTGGCTAAATTGTAACTTAAATGAACAATTTCCCCTTGCGTCTGTGGATAGGATAACACTGTTTGGCTCTGTGTAATTCAGGTATTCTGATAAGCAAGAATTTGACTTGGTATTGCTAACGATGCTTTATAATCAGCAGCACACATAACCCTAAACAGACCTATTAACATTGTCATCCTCTTATACATGCTTCCTCTCTCCCATGTCTAGATTTCATGACCATCGTGGATACCGGGGTCGTGGGTGGGGAGGGGATCATCACAGGCAACAACAGTGGCAAGATAGAGAAGGGCGATGGGGACATGGAAGTGGTGGACATCACTCTGGTTCTCGTGGTTACAACCAGGAATACAACTCCTACAACCAGAGGCCACGTCATGATCGCTATTAATACTGATGGACATTTGTTGTGTTTCGCTCATGTATTCCATGGTTCAATTTTGATAAATGTTAAATACCTTAAAAGGATATTGGTTTATGTAGCTCAATGTAATTCAATTATGTATTTTCAGATATCGAACTATTTCCATCAACCTTCTATAATCATAAAAGCAATATTTCCATTTGGTAATTAATTAAAACATTTTGTACAACAATACCTTTGCTAGAAAGTTTAGCAGACTTAAACTTAAAATATTTACAATAATGTTTTGTTTTATTCTTGATTATTTTCCAGAAATCAGAGAAAGCTAACTATGCTAGCAAGCTGCTACATTAATCATATGTTGATGTTTTTATATGCAATGATTCGTTTTGTACATTGTAAATATTCAGAGGGTCTGGATGCCTCAATATGTTCCAATAATTTACTGTGGTCAAAGCCATTAAACATAAACACTTGATTGAATCACATTGTATTTCTCTTCTGTATTTAAGAGTTGTGCACTGTTTTCTACTCCTCCCCCTGTAGAGCTCCTGAGCTCCCATTGTTCTCTTCCTCCTGTTACTGTCCCATGTCTTTCATGAAAATAGATGTGGTTGTGAATACTATAGCAGATAAGGAGTGTACTTTTTTTCCAACTAAAAAAACCACTGACTGTACATTTATAAAGCATTTACAGGATTTTCCTCTTTGCATACTTTTGTACTGCATAGTCCTCAATAAGTACATTGTGTTTTGGTATATTTCCTAGTAGTTAGTAAATTAAATATCATCCACAAAATTACAGCACAGCAACAAGTAGAATAAGGTTGCATGTTTTACAATACAAATGAATGTAGTGATCAAAATCTTTCCAGTTTTTAAATCAGATGAGATGTGTAAACCTTGATGTCTTTTTTTTTCTTTCTCCTGAGATGCAAGGTTACAGTACTCTGTATTGTCACATTCACCTCTATGTTTCACATGTGAAGAGACATTGCCAGAATACAAATATTAAATAACTATGACTTTTTTTTGTCAGTGTGTGTACATTATCAACCAAGTCAAGTACAATTAACGGTGTATTGTAGTTAATGTGTTATAAGGACAGCACTGCTATATGTACCTCATTGCATGTGTTTCATTGGCATTAGTTGTCAGCCATGATTATGCAACAATTCAGAGTTTTTGTGATTTTCTGACCGTAGTGATGCTGGAGTTAACAGCTGGACTGCTGCCACAATGTAATCAGCAGTGATTATTAGGGTAGGATGATAGGAGGTTGTGGAACTGGCACACAGCGGGGAATACTGTCATCATTACCATAATCAGTTAGATGATAGGCCTGGCATCGTCCTAGTTACGGGTGGCCTTAAAAGAACAAAGATGTTTGGAAGGTTGTCAGCCAGCTGAAATACCTTGGGTTTAGTCTGACAGGACCCGATATGGGCCTTATCACGTATGTTCTTTAGAAAATGTGTACTTCATCACAGTGGCTTTGGATAAAAGCATTTGCTAATCAACTTTAATTTCATGATAAATATTCATATTTGTGGAAAAATTGTATAGGACGTCAAACTTAAAATAAAGAATTAATTCTACTGGGCTGTCGGGACAGTTCATGTATTGCAATACATTTGCCAATTTACTATTTGGGGAGAAAACAGTAAAGAGATACATTTATTTAATATTTGATTGTACTTCTAAGCGGCTCTCCGTTTTCAAATGCAGTGGCTATTGCATTTTAATGAACAAATCAAGAATGCATAATTTAGTACAGAGAGAGGGTTGCGGCGGTGAAAGTAAAAAGAGAAAAGGGGGCCATAATAAGGGACCATGGTCACCCATTGTCTGTGGTTTAATTTGCTGTGCTGTCATGGCTCGAGTTGTTGTGTTTGTGACAATGCGATGTGACAGCGATGCCTGCATGCCGGAAGGCATGCCGTAATGACGAACCCATCCTCCATATCCATTCCTCTATATCTCTCCCACATCTAAGTGCTACACACACACACACACACACACACACACACACAAACACACGCATGCATGTGCAAAGTGCCCCCCCGCCTATGCAGACACATAAAATCAAATCCCCCATCCCCTGTAGCAGTCAGTGACCTACATCAAGCTTGGAAGAGTTCAGGGGCTGAGGTTGGACCAGGCCAGCCAGCCTCCAGCAAGGAGAGGGTTGTATTGTAATGTGTGTGTGTGCTGGTGGCAGCTGTATACATGAAATGCCACGATGTGTATGTATGCGTCCCAGGCGCTCACACATTCAGCCATATAACATGTGCAGAGCACCCAACACCCTGTGCACACACGGAACAGCATCACGATGTGGCAAAACAACTATGCTAATCATTATTTGGGTGGTCTGCTTGTCACTGTTCTTTCCCATCATGCTCTATAAGATAATACTGATGCAGCGCAGACCTTGAAGAGGAACTTGTTTGGATTATGACTAATGCTGCTCTCTGAAAGGTTGCAGACACGAAGGGGTGGGGTTAAATAAATAGAGTAAAATAAATGTCCACCTTTCTTTCCAAAAGTCCTATATCAAACCCAAAAAGCTGGTCAGGGGCGTCAATTGGCTAAATTTCCTTTGATAGTGCCTTTGTGCAAATGTATGAGTTATGGGCAGAATGAAACCTGCTTAAATCTCCCATTCTCACTCACTTTGCAGTCCCACTGCTATGACAGAGGGAAGGACTGGCATGTCACTTGTACTGACAGCAGTAAAACTTCTATTGTGTGTGTGTGTGTGTGTTTGTTCTATTTATGTTCTCCAGTTTCACTAAATTCGCTACAATGTGTCACCATGATGGTCTTTGGCATTTTAGCATGTTTGAAAGATTAGAATACCAGAAAATGATACTTATAATTAATAGGGTTTTAACTGGAGCATTTTGAATTATTCCAATTCAATTAATTAAAATTAGCAGATGACTTTTGAGAAAAAATATTTTAGTTTCTGTGTACAAGCAGCCCTGGAAGTGATTCCTCCTATGTGTAACAATTTGAACTACTAAACTATATGCCTTTAATTGCTACACATAAACAAAATGACACAATCCTCTATCTGATTTAGCATTTCAACTCCTATTATCCAAAATCATGTTTTAACGCTTGCTTCCAGATACTAATGCACAAGCAGCTACAGCTATTAAACATTAGCCCCCATCGCGACATATATACACACGCACAGCGTACAGTGTAACAAATCAACTAAAAGCCTCATATTGGCCATAATATCTCAGACATATAAAGGAAATCGTTGTTCTACTATATATAAAACGTTCCACATTTGATATAATCCATCAAGAACCATTTGAGTAGAGTTTTCACAGGTAGAATACAACAGACCAATTATGCTCCTGCTGCATTTTATTTGTCCGAACATAGGTAGAA
Organism: Typhlichthys subterraneus; assembly: GCA_027564835.1. Lineage (NCBI taxonomy): Eukaryota > Metazoa > Chordata > Actinopteri > Percopsiformes > Amblyopsidae > Typhlichthys > Typhlichthys subterraneus. Next base: position 1,100,875 of record JAODUH010000018.1, read on the forward strand.
TATAATACCTTTCTATTATGCATTACTAATACCAAGGTACATTCTACTGTAAGCATGTCTGAGGGGGCAGTCAACAGGAGAACCTGGTGAGTCACCTGGCAGCCAGTTGATAATTTTCCTCCTCAAAGCCCACTCAGTATTTTAAAACTGGCTGCAATTTAGTGGCATTACATATCTTTGTTGAGAGTTTCATGTTTTTCCTTTTGCTTATGAATTAAATTAACACACAAGGTTATTAATTTATTACCTACCGCAACTGGATTGTTGCAGCACATTTAAGAAATAAAATATTTAATTGGATAATGTTTTATGGGTTAATTTCATTTTTAATTCAATTGCATTGCCGTTTGCTTTCAACCATGCCAGTAAATATAAGTATTGTTAGATGGGTTTGAAAAAGACTAGCACTAGACTAAAATGGTGTGCAGGTTAATTGAACACTGCTTGATGTACAGTATTACATTTCACATCTTACATACATAAACTCATTTTATGGCTCACATCTGCTGAAGTACAGTCCCGAATAGCAATGCATTTTGAATGCTAGATTTCGGCACCCCCTAGCGTCGTAATAGTGAAGTATACTATGTATTGTTTCACAATTGTTTAATTAATCAAAGAAACCAGTACTTCTTAGGTTTGGTTATAATATTTATTGTCAAAATCTACAACTGAATGCTGATTCCTTTCTAATATTTTTAAGATTGCTAGATCACTGCTGATGTTCAAAACACTGCGGTGCACACAACTGTGCTATAGGATGAGGTAGAGAACAGTGTGCAGCCTATGAGAGCTGGAGAAGTAAAGAGGTGTTCGAGCCACATACAGTAGCTCAAAAACATAACATTGCTTTCAGCCACAAGTGAAAATCTAGACACAAATCGAGGTGAGCCTCTTTAAGTATATGCTAATCAATATCGTGGTTTCATAAATTACATCATGTAGGCCTATAAAATCTAGCTGGTATGCAATGCAACATTTCAAACGAAACATATAAAGATAACAGCTAAATAGATGATAGATAATCCACAACAACATAAAATAAAAATATCTACTTGGTTAATGTATTCTTCTCAGTACAGAACAGGCAAAACAATGTGATGAAATGGCATTGATCAAAAGTAAGTGCTTGTTTCTAGTTCGACACAACTGCCACTAGACTCTGCATTAGCACTGTAAAAATGCACTGACAGAACACCAGTTTTAAGTAAATTTACAACATTTTTTTAAACCCCAAAAACTTTCTAAAAATGTACCCACTCACCAGATTCAAACTCCAATCTCAATCAAAAAACATTCACGCACACTAACATTCCTTACTACAAGAATTATACGAGGCACAGTCTAGCAACCAAATCCTAGAAGTAGTCTGAGTTTTTTGCTGGTACAATGTTAACTGTCTGTCTGACAGATTAGGCTAGGTGTAGTAGATAATCTCTGGTATCTGCCCATCTTCCACAGAAGTACCATTGTTATTTCCAGGTGAGCTGAAGAAAAAAAATGTAGTCTTGATCCCTGTTGACAATTCCTGGGTGACTTTCTTCAAACCTTTGGTGCCATAATGAGAGTCTGGGCCCTGTTTTGAAGACCAAGTAATATGCACTCCAATTAACATGTAACATTGCAATGCTGGTGAATAATGTAGTATTAATAATGTATTATTTAATAGATTTACTCTAGATAGATTTAGAGTGCAATGTAAATACTGACAGTTATACTACATTGTACTACATTAAGACTTACCTTTAAGGTTGCACAAGCAGTGTAGCTAACATTGGGTAGTATTTCCACAGGCTCTTTAAACATTACTCGGAATGTGCTGGCAGTGCCATCACAACTGAAGCCTGTGTCGTTCTGTCCAAGTGTTAGGCTTTTGTCACTTTCAATAATCTAGTGGAAATGGGAAAATGCACTGAATAACAAGGTCAAATATGACTTCTTCTTCGACATAAAGCAGGTATGCTGATATTCACCTGTATGTTGACCTGATAGTCTGTGGGTCCATGTATTGAACCATACAAGCCAAATCCCACTATTGATATTCTTCTATTTACATTAAACCTGTAGAGAAATGGGAATGACTGGATTTAGTTCAAATACACGCATCCATTATTTTGTCATGCCAATCTTGCTGCATTCAAGACAACTCAGAACTTCTAAATCACGTTAAAACTTCCAGCCTTTTATATAACTGCACTCAAGAGGCCAAGTGAAAACATGAATGCTTGCCATGTGGGTGTTTGCTTCTTAAAAGCACTAACAAACTGGGAAGATAAAAAAGCTTTGAGGATGAAACAAGTGAATATAGAGGACAGACCAATGAGTACAAAGTATAAAAAATATTCCTGTATTCATAATAGAATTAGTATATATTATATAATGTATATAGAATTTTAAAATTCTATAATATTATTCAACTTGAACATTATTCTCATTTAAACAATATCCTCCATTAGGGGTGTAACAGTACACTAAAGTCACTGTTTGGTTCACACCGCGGTTTAGAGAATTTATTTTTTTTTTACAGAAAGTGCCATGGAAATATAGGCCTAGGCTAGGCATATTGTATACACAGAAATATACTATAAATAATTATTGAAAATTAAACATTTTAGTAGCTCAGCCATATGCTCCCTTTCCCAATCATTTCATTGTTCCAAATGGTACAATGTTGTATTGTTAACATTGTTTCTCACATGACTTCTTCATATCTATTAATACACTCATCATTTTACTTCCCTGGCTAACACATGCCTAATATTCTGCTTATACTGCACAATGCATGGGGCGGCACTCCCCCTCCCATTCATTCTCACTGGTGTGTTATGCAACAGGCCCGAACACACACACAGTTTGCCACGCTGCATCTGTTTCATGTTCATTTGAGTTTATTAGGCTGTGCAAAGCCGAATCATTAGAACGACTCAATCAGGAATATTGTCTCTCTCCTCCTCGACAGTTACAGCAAAGCAGCATTTATTAATAAAGAGTAAATTACACCACCTCACAAGTGTCGGCGGTGCAAAGCAGGTAGAATCACTCGGCGATCCGCACAAAGTTTGCATGTATGGCAGTGTCCAAAAGCCAAGAAAAAATCTTGATACCGCTTTTGTTCTGCGTGCAATGTGCAGTGGGCTTGTGCCCAGGGTCCTATGAGGTCCCTGGCACAAGCACCTATATTATGATATAAAAATAATTATATAATTTCTTTCTTTTTAGAGGACACTGCCTAAAACCGTACCTACCAACACTCTCGATATTCCCGGGATTCTCCAGATTTTTAACCCTTTCTCCTGCTGTGCACTGACTGGTATATTCTCCCGTTATTCTTCCACTTTCAAAGTGATACTAAATCAAATTGGTGGGCTACAGAGATTTCAGACCGTTTCACGCCACACATGGAGCTGGACCATATGTAGTCTCGCAGAGCCAGGCTTTACTACGTAAAGTCGGGGACACAGTGCTGGCTAACTGTGTCAAGATCCGCCTACTTGACAGGCGAGATATTTTGACTGACATGCACAACAACCATGTAACTCAATGACCAAATCCTGCGCCCGGTCCATAATCCAGCCCTGCCAAAACAGTGCTTTTACGATCCAACACTAGCCGAACAGTTTCCCCACACAGCTGTTTAAAAAGTAGCAGGTCAGGCAGTTATAAAATTTGAGTCAAGGCTTACAGCGTCCGTGTGGAACTCTCGCTTGTAACGTTTGGTTCCGCATTATCCAGCATTGCGCCACCATACCGTAAAAACCGCATGCACCGAAACGCAAGGTCTGTACCGAACGGTTCGATACGAATACACGTACCGTTACACCCCTACCCTCCATTTATCAGTATCAATATTATCTGTTATGTCAGCATCCTTGGCAGCTCAAAATTATGTGTTTCTAACTCAGAATGCAAAGCTGGATAATTCTCGTGGGGGTTTGTTTTTCTGAGTTGCCTTGAATTCTGCTCATAAATGCCATTCATAAAGCCAGCCATGTTATCCAAGGGCCTTACCTAATTCTGTCACTAGTGCCACTGTACCCCCATCGACTCTCAACCTGCTGGAACCTATTAATGCTGTATTCCTTCCCCCTGAGGCAGCAGCGGGGTCGGTCAATGTAGTCGACCCGAGGTTTGGGGTTTACTGTAAAGTGTAAAAACAGATTTACCACCTCCCGATCGAACAATATTCCAGATTGGGCAGGCCCTGTTGCACAAAAAAGAATATGAAACTGGTTTCTGTGGTCGAGTTCCTTGGACAAACAACAGTTACAAAAAAACAGAACATAAAAAACAGAAGATGAATGTGTTCCCTAAAGGTTGATCCATGAATATAACAATACATAGGTATAATAATATCTTGTATAATTATACCTATATATTATTTAAATTTGAGAAAACAAGGTTACCTGCAGCAAACTCCTCTACAGTCATGAGTGGAAAGCGTATGAGCGTAAGAGCTTTTCCCAGAACCTTCTGTTTGTTCTCTGAAGTCAGAGGAAGTTGTTGTCTGTAACATTCAGCATCTGCCCATCGTACAACTGCCCCAAACAGACGGTTTTCTCTGATTCCCAGTGTGTCTCTCTCAAGGACTGCACACAAGGTATCTAACCATGCACGCACACACACACACACAGACACGAACACAATGCTAATCAGGTCAGAGCCATTCGCATCACTGCCACTGGTCAAATTATTTTGTCATGATATTACATACCTAGATCTATATCAGTAAAGCCTTCAGCATTTATAGCATCAGCGGTGCTTTTGTCTATGGTGTCCAAGCACAGGCTAGCAAGCTGAGGCTCGTCAAATAGCCTGGCCTGTGGTGAAGGCATGACAAAGTGAGAGACTTACGACATTCATTTTCCATGTATGTTCTGGCAATGACAAAACAACATGCACTCCACAGAGAAATGAAATGGTTTTCTATATTTTGCAGTTACTAAATTCCACAGTAATTACATCCTTTCCGATTATACTATGTATTCACAGCATAGCTATTTGCAAGTGCCTGTACTTTGCTTCCCAACAACATGCAAAATAGTACTTTGTTTGGTTTATTAATGCTGCTACTTTGCTGACTTGTTGAACGCCTGTGTCATGTACCTGAGTGAGGAGCATGAACGCGTTATCAGCTCTGAGGTGCTTGGTGAGGAACTCCACACAGTGACCCTCCAGAGCAGGGACTGCATACTTCTTAGCGGTGTACAGAGTTGTCATCACTGTCTCTGGACCAATGTGGACTTCATCTGAATACAGGAACCTAGAGACATATTTTCCATTTAACTTGCATGTAAACATGTCTACCATATTTACAGCAATGGCAAACCACAAAGTGTGTATCGTGAAATAGTAATATACGACAATGACTAGTTTGATCTTGGTGGGGAAATGCATGCTAATAGATGTCATTCACCAACAGCAACAACTAATTATGTCCTACCTGAGCAAGGAAAGAAATGCTGCTGGTTCCACATCTGGCAACTCTATTTCAGCCGACGTCGTGGCCATTCCCCCGTTAAACATGGCATCAAATACAGCGCTTCCCGCAGCCAGGACGAATTTATGCGCAGGTATCCTCTGAGCTTGTCTCCCTTTACCAACAATAAATCGAACGTCACTGAGAAGTTCATTGTTGAAAAGAAATGCAAACCGCTCCTTCAGAGAGCTCTTCGTAGCCTGCCAGTTGTACATGGGCTCCCGTTGAAGGCCCACCACGGACAGTGAGCCGGAGGGGGCAGGAACAGGCGCTGGCATATTGGAGACCGCCGAGTTCCTACTAGCGCCGGACTGCGCCAAATTAAATGCCTGTCCTTCAAGATTCGACGCCGCTGTGCCTCCACCACCCCCTGTAGCCATCGTGCTGCTGTTGTTCTGCTTCAGGCTAAAGATGCCGACGCACTATCAACGTGTCAGTTATAAATTTACGGCGTTCTGTGCACTTGTGCAGCCATCGTTGTGTCTGGATGTTTATGTCCTAGCCTGCGCTACGAGCCTTGTCCAGTCCAGAAATGACGCACACTTCCGCACAGATTACATCTTCCTGCTCTGCCGGGTGCTATTTTTCGGGCGTCCACTAGGCAGCAGTGTTCACGTCTTAGTTTATTATTCAGCTCTTCAAGAAAAAGTAGGCTACGTGGATTCAAAGAAACTCCCCTTTAAAAACCAGTCCACGTATACCAAATAAAAATAAAGACACATTGGTTCTATAAATTATGTGTAATAGCTGTAAGTCATTTATGGCTGGTAAACAAGCTGCGGAATCTCACCCATCGATCCATCTTGTTAATGGGATGGGTGGGGGGTGGGAGAAAGCCAGAGAGCAGAGTACTTTCATACTGTAGGCTGTACTGTAGCAGCCATAGAAAAGTTAATACTGAAGTGAAAATGCAATCCAGACACGCAGTAAAAGGACCATTAATGATATAGGCTACCTCAAATTCTGCTGTGGGAAAGACACTTGCTCAAATACAATTTGCAATGAATGCTTCTGCTGGCACGGGCGTGTTTATCTTGTCTTTAATGTCAATACCCATCTCAAATGTTTTTAATTTTATTATTTACAACAATAGGTGAGTATGAATTATAACATGCTTTGCCATTAAACAATTATAAACTGATTTTTTGTATCATGTTAATTGATCACAAATGTTTTTTTTTTTTAATGTTTTGTTTGTTTTTTTCTTTTTTGTTTGTTAATTGTTTAGTATTCAAACAGTCTTCTTTGTTGGCTGTGCAACAGTTCTAACAGTAGCAATCTCGATGCGTTTTCTGCTAAAGAATGTACCAGATGACCCTCTTTTCTATGGTATGACGAGCTCGAATGAAATATGTTCACATTCATAATCTGTAGAAGCAGTAAAATTTGTTTGATGTTTTTTCTACACGTGTAGTATTTGCAATGAATGCTTTCCTGAGTGTGTTGAATTTGATTATTGGACTGGAGCAGGACTGCATCGTTGATGGTTTCATGACAGTGTATTTAAAGGAGGCAAGTATTGAGATATATGTCTCATTTGAAGAAGTATATATATTACCTTCTTGTGTTGACAGGCTGTATTTACACTGTGTTCCAGGCAGATCCTAATATTAATACGGCTCATGGTCACATGGTCTCCTACTGGGATGGATGCCTACACTACTTCATGTACCTGGTCATGGTTGCTGCAATAAGTTGGGCGTATGTTTTATCTCTGTGCTTGCAAGGAAAACATTGCTTATATCTATCTATCTATCTATCTATCTATCTATCTATCTATCTATCTATGAAAACATTGCTTCTATCTATCTATCTATC
>JAODUH010000018.1:1119107-1148548 GCA_027564835.1 Typhlichthys subterraneus
TAAGAATTATTATGAAGTGCAAAAGATACGTTTTTGGAAACATTATCGCAATGAACCTCCAGTCAAGCTGATTGATGACCCTCTAGAGCATTATGAGTGTCTATATTCAATACAGTTACAACTGCTTTAAATTACACCCTTCCACTTAAATCCATGTATTCAATTATGGCAGGATTGGCCAGGAGCTGAAATAACTTTGACCGATCATATCATACTGGTTTCACGTTTGGGTTTACAGTCAGTGAGCATGTTATTAGAATAGGTTGCAACATGGTCTAAGACTAAGTCCATGTATATGTGTGAGGACTGCTAATTGCCATTCTAACTTTCACCTCTAATAGAGAAAGGCCACTGTGCGATTGTCCTAAAATAACCTGTATCTTTGACAATTGGGCCTTATCTAGAAAACAGCTCCTGCTGTTCAGACTCTAAGATCAAAGACACATCTATCTAGAATACCGACAATGTGGCACAAATGTTGCCATAACCTTTCACAGTGAAAGATTGTTCTTATGATAAAAAAAACAACACAATTAGATCTATTAAAACCATGGTGAAGACAATGGTTGCATAATGGATCATGCAATATGTTAAACCTCCATCATCCATGATACTCTTTTATAAAAATACGTGCATCATGTTATGTGATTTCATATGTGTAATACTATATTCCCTAAACCAATGTGGATTTCAGATTGAGACACAATAGTTTATTAAGGGGTTGTAAAGACCAACAGGTGTTTGAGATTACAGGCTGATTAGACCTCTTCTCATTGGCCCCTTACTGCAATTCATGTTAGTGATGTAATCACGTCAACCAATCAAAGATGTCTGCTGTCCTCTCCACACTGGTACAAGATATTATCAGCAGTCAAAATGGTACTATTAGCCAACCTATACAACTGTCTGGGTTTACATTCCCTTTACAGTTGTGGTCCGTTGGAAATTGCCCAACAAACCACACAATCCTGTTATTTGCAGGAATGTGGACTATATCAAATCTGACCATGGCATTGGGTACGAAAATTTGAGATAATTATTTTTTAAATAAAAAAATTGGTTTTTCATGGATACAACCACCCAAAACACACACACACACATATATGGAAGTAGAAATACCAGTTTCATCTGCTCCTACATGCACACGCTAATTGTCCATATTCCAAGTTTCTTTTCTTTACCAAACATTTGGGAATTACAGTAAAAAAAGACAGGTTACTCAAAATAGGTGTTCCTCTTTTAAATAACATTCTTTTGATATTATTTTGAACATGACAGTAAATAGGTATGATAGCCTTGAGGTTCTCAGACTCATCCGTTTAGGGTGATATCTCACAACAGCTTATTCATTCCTGTAGGAGAAAACCCCCATCCATTTTATAGACAATAGTCTTAATCTGCTGTGGCGCTTGTATACCATATCTGTTCTGCTGTCCTGTGTCACCTATTAGGTGAAGGCTAAGCATATAGAGCCTTCTCTCCTCCCTTTATGAGGACCTGTCATCGTGGGGGCTCCCATCCGAGTTTTCCGTCTCACCTTCGGAGATGGCCTGCATGGGGGCTGTGTAGAGGCGGCTACGAGTACTGTAGCGGCTGCTATTGGCTACTGGCGGGATCCGCGATCGACCCTGTCTGGAGGCAGCCGACATGGGAAGGGTTTTGGGTGTGAAGCTTTCAGCATTTGCCCTGGGAAACAGGCCCGGGATGTGGATGGATTCCAGGCCAGACAGAGAGGGCTCCTGGTGAAGGCAGGGGAACTCCTCCGCCTGCCTGACGGCACCCTCCTGGAGAGGGTCCCCAGTGGACTTGGGGGTAATGGGGCTCTTGAGGATCTCGGTGGCGGACATGCGGTAGCTGGAGTCCGACCGGCTGCCCTTCTTGAGCAGCAGGAGCTTGAACTCCTCGTTGGAAGTGCTCGACTTTCTGGCGCTACGGTAGATGGGCACGGGGGCACGGTAAGACCCGGCCTGGATGCCCGCAGCCGCCTGGACGTTCAGGGGAGGGGCTGGTGGGATGACGTTGGGGGCAGCACCAGTGGCGACCGGGGGTGCAGGGCACAGACGGGACTTGGCATTCATTTCCCCGGAATCCTTCCGTCCCAGTACCTTTCTCTTGGATCTGAAGGGAGAAAACATATGGCAGTGAATCACACAGACCATAACTGGCCTGTCAGCGGATTAGGAGTGTGCAAAAATGGGCAAGGTACCTGTGTATCATGGCGAACAAATCCTCAGTTGTGCGCGACTTGTTAGGCGATGTGAAAATGATGTCCTCTTCTATTTTGGTGTCGTCCAGCATAGGGGAGAGGGAGTTGTCACTGGGCGTTGAATCTGCAACATACAACAGCCCTATCATATGTCATCTGGCTGCCTGGTCTCCAGGTATATGATCCAGAACATTAACAAAATATGTGGTGTGGTGTAAAGAAAATAAAATACTTTAAAAGGCCATTCGTTACATAGTACATTGCTAGAAATTATGAAATTGTGTTGTAAATTGATGATATCAGTAATATTCCAGTATTATACCCAGAGAAGATATCTCTCTGTGTATGACAAATAGTACTCTACATCAATTTTTAATATATTATAATATTATTTATATATATTTAATATTTCATGTACTGTATGTATTTTGTTGGGGGCAGCTAACTTTCACACGATATAAAAGCTACACAAGCAGATAATACAATAGCAAGCATGGACGAAGTATTTGGCATTTGTACTGCTATTGCTCTACAGTATAAAGTGCTGCTAATAGGTACATTTTGTAATTTTACTGTACCTTAGTAATATTATTATCTGATGACATGTAATTCAAAGTGTTAGAAACATTTTTATTTTCTTCATCATAATGTCAGAAACGGCTGTAACATTGGCGGGTAATTGGTAAATGTTTATGTATGTGTGTTAAAGGTATAGTCAGAATTGCAAGCCAATATTTCCTCGCAATTCGCTAGCTTACAGTTCTCTGTGCGTACTTAAAAAAAAATGGTCTACTTCTACACAGCCCTGGCTGTGTAGAAGTAGAAAATAGGAATATAAACAAAGTGGCGAACACCGCTTTGTTTCACATTGGCCCTCGTTTATCAATCTAACGTTGAAACCAGCGCAGATCCGAGTGCAGAATTCATCTTACGATAGCGCTCACGTGCGATTTATGAAACTATTCGTATCTCGCCAAACAAGCGAAAGAATTATCGCATGCTGATAAATGTGGCGGTGGAAAACAAGCGTTATTTAAATACCACGCCCTTAAATATGATGGATTTAGAGGCCTCGCCCATAGAGTTTACGACATGGAGAGTTGTAATACGTTCAAGAAGAGCAGAATAGGCCAATATGATGTTGCTTTCTCTGGCATGCAGGCTATAGGCATCCTCCCGCGGAGTACACGTCTTGAGAACGTCGAAATATAATATTTTGCCGTCATATACTTCAATTAATGTCTACTCTTAAATGCCTGTCAGAAGCAGAATATGGTCTAAAAACAACTCACAGATAATTATCCCCCACATCCACTATGCTGCACCGCAAGTAAGATGACTAGAAAACGTACACGCGTTGAGACCACCGCTCACGTCCAAATCGGTCCAGATTGACAAATGCCAACCTTTGCGTGGAAATGGCCGTACGCACATTTCATAAATGAGGACCATTGCGTTTCGATGTGTGGGGCGGCACTGCGGAGGAATATTTGTTTTGATTTGAGCTTGAAGTTAGCAAGTGTTCTCGAGAATGACTAACCAGCCTTTAATAATGTTGCTGTGTTGTTACCCTCCTATTGCTACGAATGAGGCAACGGGGTAACAGAAGTGGCGAAGCTTACCTTTACTGAAGTAGTCTTCAGTGTCAGGAGTGGTGGAGTCGTCCTTGCTCTCCTGTGGCTGATGGGCACTTCTGGTTGCACCTGATGTGACTTCCTCTTGCTGCTCCTCCTCATCATCATCATCATCATCATCATCATCATCATCCCCCTCATCCTTGCGTCCTCCTAACCGCACATCGCTGATTGGATAAGGGTGCGATGCGTCTGCTGTGGAGCCAGGCACTTTGATTGGACTAGCCCATGGACCTGAGTCTGAGTTGGATCCCCCCGCAAACTCATATGCCGGGGGCGGAGGGTGGGTCAACCGGGGGCCGCCTCTGGAGCATCCAGCGGTCCTGGGAGGCTCCCTCGCCACCCGCTGCTCCTCCTCCCCCCCCTCCTCCTCTTCATCCTCCTCCTCCTCTTCGTCCTCGTCGTCGTCGTCCAATGAGAACGCGCGCTCCCCCAGCACCCTGAACTCTGGGTGTGTGTGCGTGCAGCGCGCCAGCCCCCTGATCTCTGCGTGCGAGTGGATGTGTGTGTGCAGGTCCACGGGGGAGGGGTGGGGGGCGCGTGGCACGGGCCGGTGCAGGGGGGAGGAGCCACCGCTGCCGCCATCGTCGTCGTAGAGACGTGCAGACGCCGGCTCTGCAGCCCGGCTCCTGAAAGCGGTCATGGCCCAGAAGGTGCCAGGCCCGTAGCGGTCCTGCCGGTGCAGCAGGCTCTCGTACGGGGGCGGGCCGTCCGGGTGGCGGCCGGGGGGTGCCGGGGGCGGAGCTTGGGGGGGCGGGGGATGGGAGCGGGAGGGCGAGAACGTGTGCTCCGGAGGCTGGGGCCTCTGGGGTAGGGGTCTGCGTGGGGGGAGTGGCCTGGTGTGCACGGGAGGCGGGTCTAGCGGCGCCGCGCTCGGGGGGCATTTGGGCCTGGTGGCGCTCTCCGTCGCTGGCGTCGCTGCGGATAGCGACGTCGTCGCGGAGAGCGCCGTTGCCGCGACGGCGGAGACATTGGCGCTCTCCGCCCGCCGGCTGACGGAGCGCAGCTGCACGGAGCGCAGTGCCGACGGGGTGATGGCCAGCAGGTTGGAGCTGGGGATGAGGGGCACGGGCTGGGGCGTCAGGGGGTTGTTGGAGCTCCTGCTGGAGACTGAGCAGGGCGGGACCCTGTGATGCTGGTGGTGCTGGTGGTGGTGGTGGTGGTGGTGGTGGAGCGCGTGCACGTGGTGCGGTGTCCTGTGGGCCAGGGCGTGCCTGACGTGCGCGCCCTGCAGCGCGCTCAGGTCCAGCTGGGACGGCGTGAAGTCGGGCTCCCGCTTGAAGCCCGACTTCGGCGACGACGCAAGAGGAGGCGCAGCCTCTCGGGGGAAGTTCTGCAGGGAGGCGAGCGACGACTTCCTCTCGGGAACTTTGGGCTTCCTCTTGCCACTGGTGGGCGACAGCGGGCCCGGGAAGAATGCCGCCGCCGAGGACGACGGGATGGTGGATGTCGGCGTCTCCGACTGGCTGGAGTAGCCGCTGGAGGGGGATGCCAAGCCCGCCAGCTTCTCAGGGGACCCCGGTTTGAAGTCGCCGTCCCCGGGCGGCAGAGGAGGGCTCACCTCCGTGGCGGGCTCCGACGCCTGAGCCAGACCCTGAGCTTGGGTGTCAGAGGACCGGGAGGAGGAGGTGGAAGAGGAAGAAGAGCTGTCGGGGGACTTCATGCACTCCATGACGGTTGTGCCCGTGGCCGTGCTGGAGTTGGACATGGACGTGTACTCGCCATTGCCGGACTTGAGCTCGTTGTTGTGAAGCCACAGGTCTGCATAGTCGGACTGGACGGCCCCGTCGTCTTTAAAGGAGTGCGTGTCCGCCGAGCTGAACGACATGGGCTCCACTATGTCCACCACTGTCTCCCTCAGGCCCATCCCCCAGGCTCCCAGGGGCTCTGCCACCAGGCAAGACGTCTCTGACGCGTCGGGGGCAGCGCCTAGCTCCAGCTCTAGCTTCTTATCTCTGGAAGACAAGGTGAGGTCTTGTTTGCTGTCCGTCTTTGGTTGCTCCTGCTCTGTCTGCGGGTCTGTTCCCACGTCGACGCCGCCGCTACTGGCCTCTCGTAGCGACGAGCTCCGTTTTGGAGGCGGAGGTTTGACTTTTGGTTTCCTCAGCGGACGGCAGGGCCTCCCCAGGGTCATCGTGCCTGCTCTGAGCTCAGCCTGGGCCTGGCTGTACGCTGCATGGGCCAGCGGTGCCGCCACAGTGTTTGATTGGCCGCAGTCAGGCCCAGTGTCTGCATAGTTGTACAGGTATTCCCTGTAAGTCTTATCACACTCACCGAAATGCACGGGGGGGTAATAGAAGCCCTTGGTGTCAGAGGAGTAATGAGGGACAGGCTCTTCGTTGTGGGCGCTGCTGGGTTTGCCGTCAGCGAAACAGGTTCGGTCTTCGAGACCTTGGGAGAGCCCGTAGCTCTGACTTTGGGTTTGGTGCTGCTCCGGGTGCCGGACCGGGTCGGCGTGGTCTGGGTCGGTGGGGTAGGTCCACTCCCCCTCGCTGGCCGTGCTCACTCCGGCATCGTCCAGCTGGTCGGTGGCCGAGGACGTGAAAGAGCTCGACCTGTGGCCCTGGCCTTGGGCTCTGAGGTCCGAGTGGTAGGAGGGGTCCGGGCTGAAGCCCTCGTCAACGGCGTTGGGCACAGTGTTGAGTGACAGCTCAGAGTCACAGTGGGAGGAGCCCGTCAGGGGCGGCGACGAGGCTGGCGGGATGGTTTCCGACGTCTGCGAGGGGCACGTAGAGCTGGAGCCGCTCCAGTTCCCGCTGGACGACTGGTGGTCCTCCTTGCTGTCGCCGTGGCCGCCGAGGACCCCCGTGGTGGACGCCGAGTGGATGGGGCTGCTGAAGGTGTCCGAGCTGGACGAGATCTCGCAGCTGCCCATGTCGGCCTTGCGGGGCAGACGGGAGCGGCCGCGCTCTAGCCAGCCGTTCTCAGGAGCCCCGACCCCTCCGCCACCTCCTCCTCCGCAACCCCCGCCGCCCCGGTCCCTCTCCCCGGACCTCTGCAGCCTCTTCAGGCTGCCCAGCTGCAGGGGCTCGGGGGCGGCCTGATCATCCGTGCTCTCTTCCTCGTCCTTCAACATCAGCATCATCATCCTGGGGCTGTGCCCTCCGGGCAGGAAGTCCTCCGTCTCATAAGGCGACAGCTCCTCTTCGTCTTCCTCCTCGTAGTCGTCCTCCTCGTCCTCCTCGTCGCTGTCCATAAGGCGGCCGCCCTCGCGCGGGAGGCTGCGGGAGCGTAAGCGTCCGCCGTTAACGGTGGTGGCGCCGCCACCGTATGCCGAGTCCGACTGGTCGCCCAACAAGGAGATGTTGCCCGTGGAGTGAGAGAGTGAGGCGGGGACGCCCTGGTGGCTGCCGCGCTGCGCTCGGATTCGCCGCCTGGACGGAGCGGCGGTGGCTGCAGGAGGAGGGACAGATTGAGACATGTGCGAATTCATCTTAAAGGTGTAGTCATCGATGGTAAGCTAATACGCTTTTTGTCAAATTCACTAAATATTTCCCGGCCGGTCCACTAGTTTAAGAAATTATCATTGTACACAGCCCTGGCTACGCAAATAGGAACACACAAAATGTGATGCAGACTGCACACAACAACAATATCCTAGCCTTCACTATGAGATTCCAATGTGTGGGGCGGAGCTTCTGAGGAAGCACCCATCAGCTTCTTTAGGTGTGCTTGTTTTTAATTCAGTTCAAATATCAACAAGCGTTCAGAATGACTTGCATTCATTCTACAGCAGGGCTATGCACACACACATGCACTGACGTGCGTTGTTGAAAACAAAGAACTGCGAAGCTATGATTAAAACACAGAGAGATTGCGATTCTGTGCACAGGACGCACTATATCCTTACCTAGAAAATAGTTTATTGCTGCTATATTTAACATTTCAAGTAATCTACAAATAACTTAATTGCACGTCAAATTTAAACCACAGCACTAAGTACACACATTCGTCATCAGCAGTTTCCTGAGATGCCTAATCAGCTGCATTCATTCAGAACACCTGTGTGGTTTCATTGTGACTTTATTATGGTTAATAGGTTTTATTTTGCATAAACCATATTACTGTAAAACACTAACATTGATGTAGCACCCTACATCAATGTATATGTGATGGATTTTGTGCTTTCATTTGAATCCTCACACAAGCTTCTACTACGACATTAAATTAAATGTTTCCACAATATAAACATAGTCAGTTATTAGAATATCACTGAAACATTATAGAGGCAACAGTGGCTATTGTAGGGAGGTTTTATCTTCTTCGAGCCCTATAAAAGGATGCTATTACACCACAGAAGCTTTCTGCGTCTCTTACATGCTATGAGGAAGTCATCGGTCTGGCAGCCTGAGTCACGCGTGTGATGGAGACGCCCACTGAGGGAGAGCTCCTCCTGGCACAGAGACAGCTGGTGAGAGTTGGCATGGACGATCACCGTCCGCTCCCTCGCCACCGGTGACTCGTCAGAATCTGGGCGCAAAGAGAAACACTCCAGTCACATCAGTACGTACTGACACAGGGGCTGGATACCTGTCCAGTCACCGCGCACCAATCATATAGCCTGGATCTACTGCTTGCCTGCGATTGGCGGAATCTGGATGGAACCCAGGCTCCACCAATCAAAGGTGCCAAAGTAAATATTTAGCGGGTTTAAGTGGCCTACAAACCATTTAAAACCAGATCCGGAAAGTAACCATGCTAACTAGCTACTGCACTCGCTCCCCCCATATACTGTATAAAAATGGTTTCACTGTTTCCCTTGCACTTAGTGGATCACTGTGTTTCCACATTATATCAAATATGCTTTCCTAACCCATTGCAAGTAATTAAACACTGATTATACAAAAGCATTTCTGACATACCTTACACAAACAACAAGCTAACATGTCTGTCAACTAGGTTTATAGTTTGTGCCACAAACAATATCAGGTTCATGAGACTGCACATGACATACCCATGTCCTGATGTACTCTCTTCGGTATTCCAGTGATGGTTTTTCTCCTCCTTAGCTTTCGTCTCCTCTGCAGAACCGACTGGGAATGAACCAGAGAGCACCGAGCACTCGCCTCCCTGTCAAAGCCAACCCCTGACAAACCACCACCAACGCATCGAGACACAGATATTTAAGGTTAACATGGCAGCCTGTTTGTCAGAATGGAAAAACAGGTTAACATTAACATTAACACACACACACAACAAGGACAAAGACATTATTTGTTACCTGTGACGTTGATGGGGATGATGCAGGATGAAATGGCATTAGGGTCTGTCGTCGTCTTTGGATCGGAGGCAGGAAGAGCCTGGTCCTTAGACCAGTTAGTCTGCTTGTCTTGGGTGGAAGGGGTGCTTGAATCAGGACCTTTGGCCTTGTGGGATACAACTGGCTCACTTCCCTCACCATCCGTTGTTGAGGTAGCCTGGATGACAAAGACATGCAGTAGTGGTTTCATTTGTTTCCATTCGTAAACCTGAAGCTATTTGCCAAATTCATATTTCTCTATAAGGTGTTAGAATCAACTTGAAGGCACAACATGCTTTTTTGGGGCCATTATATTATTTCCAATTTTGGAAATTATCGTTGTTATTTCCTTGAACTAAAACTTTTTATATTGTTATGTGTGATTATGTTGACCAATGTGTGTGACTACTTTCATGGGTCACTACTAAGTTTTATTGGGACTTTACAACAAAAGGACAACTTTGATGAAATGATGAATTGGATGCTAAAACTACAAACGAACACTTACAAAAAGATACCTTTCTAATCCATGGAATGGAGAAGCAACATTCAGTATGTTGGGGTGAGCAAATGCAGTCAAACTACAGTGCACAAAAACAAAAGCAATGGAGTTTTGATTAACGATGAATAGAACAAAAGCATAGCATGTGAGAAAATACAACAAATGGTAAAGATGTTAAGGCACACATACTGTATGTGATATACAGAAAACAACATGTGGTAGCTGTGAATATACGATAACATAAATAATATTTAAAAAAAAAAAAAAAAAAGACTAGTCAGCTGTTGCCTATAGTAATATTCTTAACATGTAATAAATAATAGGTTTGTAGCATAAAGTTTAATAGTAGTGTGCCCTCTTAGATTGTTTGTCCAGAAACAGAACACTTGCAGACACTTATGAACACTGACAGAGTATGGTATGTTTTGTGCATAGTGGTCTGGTATGTTGGGGCTCTCATAACCTTTCTCTGGATGGTCAGTATATCTGCTTCTCTTCCAGGCCTCTCCTACAACACAAGAGTGATACACACACGCACACACGTACATACACACGCACACGCGCGGACACACACACACACACACACACACACACACACACACACACGCAGCATGACACAGCATATGAAGACTTTTAGTATTTCATTACATTATGGCAACACCATTCTGGAAATTCTTTTATTAAGCATTGTTTATCATTTATACTTTATTTTGACATGATGAAATATTACCTTTCTCTGTATAGTCTGTATTTCCGTTTCTCTTATGGCCACCTCCTTAAGGGTCAGTAAGAAACAAAACAAGATGAAGGTGTAGAACAGGTAGAGAAAGGGTAAACAAACACCTCCTATGTCATACAAACAGTTTATAATGCTGTAAAACATAACACATGTAGACATATTGTATTATGAATACCTTCCGGGGTTGATATTCCAGCTCTCTTTCTGCTCTCTCTTGCTGTATTGAAACACAAAAACCATATTGCAACTGTAATGATGAATGATTACTGGTGTTGTTGTCTAAATAGTGGACCACTTGATTTGACTTATTTCAATAAATTACAGTAGGACTGAGTAATATACTGATTGATTTTGCAATACCGTCTATGTAAAATAATATTACTGTTTTATTATTTAAGATGTTTAACAGTTACATATTGCATCAATGGAGTAGAACATGGATGGAGTTAACATTAGGAGTGATTCTAGATCTGGCTGCTCTCACCGCTCGTGCCAGACGACTTTTCTGTTGCCGCCGGATGGTGTGTGGTGACGGGAAGGTGGGCATAGGGGGCGCCACAGAGATGGAGATGGGCACTCTGTTTCTCTCTCGGCTGGTGGAACGCTGCCGTTGCCTTTCGTCTGCCAGAAACATGTTCACAATGGGCACTTGCATGGTTTTATATACATTTTCATTTTTTGTACATGTAATGTACCAGTATATGTATTTTTAACATGAATATTTATAGAATGATTTTATTTTTACATTTTTATTTGTATCGTATTATATATGTTTTAAATGTGCAGTTGTCTCTTATTTACACATCTGTATACTGTATATATATGTACTGTATATATATATATATAGAAAAGTAATAATAATAAAAATAACATGTAGTACTTACTTAGCTCAAAATCTTTATATTTTGTCTATTTATGTAATCTGTTTTACTTTTTTAGTACAGTAATATGTATGCTGTTACATTTTAAACAACGTGCAGTAGTCTCATAATCTTTTCTGCGACTGTATGTATATATTATATATAAAAAGATAATAGTATAAATATACTGTAAATGTAAAATAAAATAATTATATAAATATTCATGTAAATATACATTACATGTAAACAAAAATTTAAATTGTGTAAAAATAAAACCAGGGAAATTCCTGTAGTGGTCTATTCATTTTATAGATATATATACACACACACACACACACACACATGTTTTACATGTGCTGTGCAGCCTCACCTCGGTACAGGGCCCTGAGGCTGAGCTGGGCGTGTCTGTGCATCTCCTCCACACAGGGTGCTCGGGTACAGGGATGGAATACGTTGTGCTGCTGGTGCCATGGTGCCTGGTAGTGACCTGATAGCTTGCTCTCTACTTCCAGATTGGACACCGCTATGAGATATACAGAGACAAAACCATGTTAGTACTGAAGTCAAAGTCCTTCTAGGCAAGTCTCGCCACTTGGCAACGATCTTTTAATTAACTTCCGGACTTTTATTTAGAAAGTACTCAATGGCATTAATAGGGAGAGAGCCATAACCGCTCTTTCAGTGATCATTGGGACATAAGAATTGCACGTAAACGATTGCTAGTCAAATCTGATAAAAAACATCTTAAAACATTTGGTGATTTTGCCCCAAAATAAGGATTTAAAAGCATTTTTTCGACAGTTTGATATTCCACTACGCATGCGCAAGATTTCACGACACCAAATTGTCTTAAAAGGTTATCCGTTCTGCAATTATAAAGCAGGCGATTGGCTGTTCTTGGGGAGAGGCGGGACATGTTCTTCCAACTGTCCCCTTTGGCTTTCAGAATTCTCCCATACAACTCCATTCAAAATTCTCGAAGTGGCATGTCTCCTCTATATATTGTCTCTGCTAAAGTCAATACCAGGATAGTCTTGCTAAGCCAACTATCATGACTTGGCTAACAAATTGTGTCAAGACACACCTACTTGACAGGAGAGGTATTTTGATTGACATACACAATGACTAATACATAACTCATTAACCACATCGGACTTTACACGCATACTTTAGGAATTAGGAATTAGTCTGACTGCCTGCAGGTCTTAGAAAAATATGTTAATAGGGTTATTGTTTAAAATAAATTGACTGACTGAAAATAGAAAATAAAGCACTGAAATTACATTTTGTACCAATATTACATAATATAATACAGTGAACTGATCTTCCTGATAGTGCTGAAATGCCTACAGGGGTCTAAGTATCAGGTGATGATCAGCACGAGATGCTGATGTACAGTAGTGCTAATGAACAGAAGAGGCTGAGACTAAAACCAGTGTTAGTGTTACATCACTCTGATGACTAAAATTGAAACTTCTATTAAAGGAAGTATTTCATGTATATATTCTATCACCTTAAATGTGAAATAATAACTAATTATAATTCCAATAAACATTTGGTCAAAGTCAGCAAATTTCTCCCCACTGTCTTTTAGCTGTGCCTTGAAAAAAAGATGGTGCTCCTACAGAACCCTGGCCTTGTAAAAGAACAAACTGGTGCAGACCACACCACACTATACAGCACTAGAAGCATGCATTTGTTTGTATGTTGATGTTTCAGATATTAACACATCTCTAACATTGCTTAGGCTACTTTTCTACTGTTCATGCATGTTTTCTCTCTCTAAAGCCAGCCCATAGATTGTAGAATGGCATAAACTATGCACATTCCAGCAACACACAGCTGTATAGCTGTATTCTAAAATCCAGGCCAGGTTTCACTTTTTACCTTGAATAAACCAAATACATCAATGTCACAAGAACTGGCCTATACATATGAAGACAACATTCTAAAATTGGTAATCAGTAAATCCATATGACTGAAAATAACAATTCAAGTTAGCTTTTAATGATGAGGTGAAAAGTGTTTATTTGTCATTGATTATTGTAGCCTATTGAAGTGGTTGTACCACACCACACCAGCAGAGGGCAGCTAATTCCACAGGTCCACTGCAGCTGTCTGTAAACCATTCTCATTCCTCCATCTTTGCTAATATTAGCAATACAAAACATGAAATAAAACCACAAACACCTTGCTCTGCTTAACTGTAGAACACAGAAATATCCTTTAACTTTTCATAACATAAACAAAGATGTTATTGAACAATTTGAATGAGGATGGAAACAAATAATATAACCAGCCATTCATGTTATCTATTCAAGGCCCTTTACGCTTTCATTAGGAATCCTATTTCCATACGTTAATTTACAATTCAGAATTCAGTTCACCCTTGAAAGCCAAACTGTACATCAGTAGCCAAGCAACCTCTCATATAACTCATCAAGGGTAGCATTTTCCTGTAATATAATCAGAAAGCTAGCATCCCTGTATTTGGTCCATTCCTGCTGTTGTTGGCATATTGCTGAGGAAATCAACTGTCACAGATTGTTTCTGATGATTGCTCTCAGCTCAATTTATTTGACTGAGATTACAGTCTGGAAACCCTGATGACATTAGTGTTCATTCGCACAGCCACACTGCTGGCGACCCAATCAGCGGGTTAGTGAGATGACGTTGAATTCACGCGTTTGGAAATGGTGGTAGAACTAGATGAGGCGATCAAAACAACTGTAGCAAGGCCGATTGGTTCAGCACTGTGCAATAGTTTCAGAATTACCCACCGTCTATGCCAAGTAGGAGGAAATGACTGCGAACACTTCCCAATGGAGCGTGCCAGACCATATTCACTTTGTGAATATGGTCTGGTTACACCAGGCTACACTGATGTAGCCTATAGACTAAATAAATTACGCAACAAACATGTTCTCCACCTGCATTCTGGTACCTGAGGATTTGAAGAGAGAGCGAGAGCGAGAGAGAGAGAGAGAGAGAGAGAGAGAGAGAGAGATATGTGCACTGAACACAAGCACAGCTTGATAAGAAGTCTCCTCATATCACAAACAAAAACAATAGCAAATGACAAGATGGCATTACAAAATTAAACAAATATAAATTACTAAAAAGTATCTAGGCTACATTAACAGTACACATAACAGCAAATGATCCAATCCATCCACTATGGGGAAAAATTACTTTAAAAACATATATATGACACAGTAGCCGTGTTTAGCCAAGAAAGCTATGTCATTGGATCACTCCGGTCCTGGCCATGGTCCTGGCTGGGACAATCACACACATTTACCCTGCTCTCACCATCTTGAAGGCTCTGACCTCCACTTTGAGAGCCACAGTTATCTCCAAATAAAAACAAATCATATCCGATACAAGGGGAAATCCATAGTAGCACCCTACTGTATATCTATGTTCTTGTCTTCATATGAGCCCAGCTTCCCTATACCTCCACTGACTTGCGTCCGGTTTCCACTTGATGCTCTCGTTCTCTGTCTCCTCTGCATTCGATAGTAATGCCGCTTATGCTGTGAGTTACCCATCAATGACATGTAGCGCTAGCTGGAACCTGCATACATCCATTTCATCTAGAAAGCACGTCCTCTTTTAGAGGCTGCTTAACACACATTCACCTTCTGCATCTACATCACTTTCTGTCTGTCCCGCCCTCTATTGCAGTCTCCCTCCTCTCTCTCTCTCTCTCTCTCTCTCTCCTCCCTTCACCTCAGCCACTGTTTCATCCCTTCTTCTCATACCCATCCATCTCCCCTGCTGTCTTCCCAGAGTCTGCAGGTGCAGTGTCAGCAAGTTGCACTGTCATCACCAAGACCTGCATGCCACCAACACCAGCAGCACAGTGGAGAGGAGAGGAGAGGAGGAGAGAGAGGAGAGGAGAGGAGAGGAGAGGAGAGGAGAGGAGGAGAGGAGGTGAGAGAGGAGGAGAGGAGGAGTGGAGAGGAGAGGAGAGGAGTGGAGAGGAGAGGACAGGAGAGGAGAGGAGGAGAGGAGAGGAGAGGACAGGAGAGGAGGAGAGGAGGAGTGGAGAGGAGAGGATGAGAGGGGAAAAGAGAGGAGGGGAAAAGAGAGGAGGGGGAGGAAGAGGAGAGGAGCAGAAGGGTGATTAGAGTTATTTATAGCAGAGGAAGGCACTAGACAGGGAATAGAGCTGTGTCATACATTACTGAAAGTTTGCTCTGTCATGGAGAAGTTTAGTGCTACAGTGTAACCGTGAATAAACTAAAACACAAACAGCTCTTCATGTAGCACAAGCCTGAGACTTACTTGTACAGTAATCATAAGTCATGTTCTGAAATTTAATTCCTAATAAATGTAAAACATGTTAAAATTACATTTACATTTGCCAGCAGTGCACTATACCCTAAATAATACTGATTCAATGATAAGTGACAAGTCGTTTTCCATACAAAATGTGGCCCTTGTATACAGGGCCCTTTTGGGACGGTAATGTTATTAACGTAGAATTAATGTATATCTATCATTTTGCCATCCTTAGTCCAGATGTGAGCGTACTCCATATTGAGAATGTGTTGGTATAGAATCTAGGTCAGCTGGCCCAATATCTCACCATAGGAGAAATGTTACTATATATAAGAAACACTAGACAAGCCAGATATGCAGAGGAAATCCACTTATCCAAAAGTCAAACATGTCTGTGCATTGATTATGTTTGTAATGGTATGCATAAAACCTCATATTTTTGACTTCTATTAAACATATACTAGTAATCATGTATTTCCCTCTGAATTTGCATGTTCTCTCTCTGATAATATAAACAATCCAATTTGTTTGTCAGTCAATTTGTCTACTTTAATGTGTTTGACAACTTTTGCATGAGTTACTACAAATGTAAAATAATCATACTGCTCCAGTTGTAAATGCCCAGCACAGTACAGTAGCAAATCAGTGATGTGCCATGCTATTGTCCATCAGACACCTCTGAATGTAATCAAATGACCACATTATATACACTTATGCTATGATTAGCACAAATACTTGATATCTCTCAACAAACAGCTAAAGCAAGCACACACTTCCGTTGTGAAGAGTGTAACGCAGATCGCTTTAGTGACACGCAGAATTCAACATTCAAACCAAAACAATGTTTAGTAATACTGAATTAATCCACAAAGGCACAAGCAGAATCTATGAGTGCTCCTGAACAACATCAAATAAAGTTACAGTTATGTGGTACATGTTACCTTTACATCGCATTGGGATGCAGCCTAGCCCCAAACAAGCCAAAGCCATGGTCCTTATGCGCGCTCTCCCTCTCTCCCTCTCTCTCTCTCTCTCTCTCTCTCTCTCTCTCTCTCTCTCTTTATATATATATATATATATATATATATATAAATATATATATATATCTCGCCCTCAGCTATTTTCCTCTTGCACGAGTTCCTTTCACAAGAATGTAACCATGTCAACAAGGCCACCATGTTCACGCACAGGGGCCCATAAAGCGTCCGCACATTCCTGTGCAATCTGCAGCCAAACAGGCAACATCTGTCAAGGCGAGACCTCCCCCCCCCTTCCCCCTCCCGTCCCCGCCCCATCTCCCATCCACCTGCTCTCTCTGCTCTCTGCTCAGCTGGCCCGGCACCACTGCATCGCTGGAAATAAATAAAACGCCATACAGTTATGTACGTTTGAAACTTGCTCACGCATCAAGACCTGAGAAATCACATTCCCTTAATAAGCAATATTATGTGTAGACATCTCAGTGTAGCCAAAAACCATTTTATTACAGTCTCTTAGATGACCCCCCCTTATCTGCCAGTGATGGCAGGGTCCGACCTGGGCATGTCCTGACCCTGAACGTAATCTCTGCATGATCTACAGTAATATTTTGTGTGTGTGTGCGCGTGCATGTGAGCGTGTGTGTGTGCGTGTGTTTGTGTGTGGTCACCCACGATGTATTAATGTAATTATCCACCACGCGCTGAGAATCACACAACCCATCTCACTGCCACAGTCACCGAAGAACAGGTATGATCAGATGCGCATGTGTGAAATAAGAAACCAATGGCATAAACAGCCTCTCAACTGTGTGTTTACAGTATAAAATACAGCCCAACACACCCCCGAAGGGACAAGAAATTATTTAACGCGACTCGGTGGGTACTAGTAAGTGTCGAGTAAATACTGTATGGCAGAGAGAGCGAGATAGAGAGAGAGAGAAAGCGAGTGAGAGGAAGAGCAAGAGAGAGCAAGAGAGAGAGAGAGCACCCTGCTTGGTAATCTGCTGTAATCCGTGGCTCTTGTGCTGTAGCGTGGCGACCTTGGAGTTAGCGCTGGCAGCATGTAGAGGAGCATTTAGCCTCCTACTGTGGCTGGGAATGGCAGCAAATATCTGTGCACATACAGACCTGCACGTGGCAGCATTAACGCAGTTATCAAACTGTACAGTAAACACCAGTGAATTGCTGTAACATGTTTACAGAAAGCTTTTGACATTTAATTAAATTTTACAGAATATATAACACATTAGAGGAGAGGTTTTTCAGCATTTAGTCTTGGAACTACTTATCTTCGCTCCATAAATGCAGTCAAGCCAATCTATAAGCATGTATCTAACGCAATGAAACTAAAATAATAATGAATACATGTGTACATATGGTGGTTTGCACCTTCCTTAATTTGTTATCCCACTTTTTCACTCTCAAAGCCTCATCTATCTATTCTGCCATGCAGTGCAAATAAATCAAAGTGTAGGAGCTTGTTATCTAGCTAGCTTCCTCAGCTGCACACCTGCACTATAGCTCTTTGTCTCACTGATGCCCTCCCCTGCTCCACCAGACATATGACCCACACCATGTGACACGCAGGCTGTAACAGGTGTGCATATGCGTGTGTGTGTGTGTGTTTGTCCAGCTCTCGTTCTATACTAGGAAAGTGTGTTTGTGTGTGTGTTATCCTAGCATGTGTTTTGTGTGTGTGTGTGTATGCGTGTGTGTGCGTGTGTGTGTGTTTGTGTGTGAATGCATGTGTTCGGCATTTTTTATCTGGCCTGAATAGCCACCTGTAAAGTTAGGGGTGATCCACATGCACTGAAAGCAAGCCAAACAGTCATGTTTACAGAACCCTCAATGTCGCCAACTAAATAACAAAATAGCAGGTCAAATGTCTGTGGGTTTATCCCGTTGATTCCCACACACTATTTACCTTTTAAAACCTCTAATGAAACCATTCCTATACTGCCCCTCAGTGGCACATAGCTAAAACTGCACAGAGACAATGTTAGTATTCAATGTAGCATTGCTAAAAGCCCTTGAGCTCTCTGCATTAAAGACCCTGCAGCAAGCAGTCTATGGTCTATTTCTTAATATCTCTTACTCATCTAGTCACTTCAATGCGTCAATCAACAAAAGACTGCCTGAAACATATATACTGTACATGTGCGGTGGTAATGTCACTGCTCAATCAACACATTGCAGCTTTTCAGGTAGGGTTGAACCCATATGTTCTATGGTTGAACCTCTCACTCTGTTTCCTCCTCATGTGTTTTCTTGGGGGAGGGGTTGGTGGTAGGATAAGGTACAGGGTTTTTCAAACTGGGGGTCGTGAGACACATGAGGGGGTCACAAGATGATTTTCAGAAATTACATTCATACAATAACATTTTTAAATGATTAAAATGGCATAGTTTAGACGTACTGTTTAGTAATAGTACAGTTTATACATTACTTTGATGTATTCTGCTACTAGCCTATATTAAAATACTATCAAATAATAGTATGGCTGTTATTCTTCTACCACCTCTGGGGATAGCGAGGGTCATGAGTCTCTGGCACTGTGATTTTGGGGGGTCGCGAGCTGAAAAGATTGAGAACCCCTGGGATAAGGTACAGGGCATTATTTGTTTTCATGTGAAATCTGGACCAGTGCAGCCCGTCGAGACTGAAATGTGATTAAGAGCTATATAAGCAAACTTGACTTGACTTGAAATCTAGCTTGGATTTGTCAATATGGCATTATACAACACCACCACATCATGGATGAAATTTCAGTATGTTGAGCCTGACATTTTCTACTGGAGAAAACAAGTCAATGAATCCGTGTTGGCACATTTCGAGATAGTAAAAATCAATTGTGAGCTGGTGTAGTATTATTTTACAGACAAAAGATACAGTAAATGTTAAGTTGCGTGTCTAGAAACCTTCACTACAGATACAGTATATTATCCCGATAAAGTGAATACAACACTAAGTGCTTCATTGGACATTGTACACAATGATTTAAACATATGTCTGATGACCAGGTGGAGGGGAAATAAAATACTGTACCCTAACAACTGTATTTGAAGAGGATAAATGCTGGCTTGTGCATTATCAACATAAAAATAATTGGACTGCAGAAGATTGATAATATAATTTCTAATTACTGTCTGGGCTCCAGAGGTAGGGAACAGAGGAGGGGTGGGTTTTACAAATTGATTTACAAAGTCTTGCTCTCTTTCTTTTTTAGCTAGCTCTCATTGCAACTCTTCAATCCCACCGCAGCTTTGAAGGCGTGTTGTGTCTTCTCAAAATAAATGCATAGGTCCTTTTAAATGCTTTGTACATTTACAGTATTTGCAGACCCTTTTTTCCAAAACAACTTCAAATTAGTACATTAGTTTAATTTAGGGTTGCAGGGTGCCTGCATTGTTCAAGCCACCACCGTCATCCCAAATCCCATGAAACCAGGGATCACAGGCTTTAATGGCTTCTGTAGCCATTAAAACATTTTGCCCTGACAGTTCTGATAACAGATTACCTTTGGCTTCGTGCTGGGCCCACGTATACGTTTATGCAGTCTATATGATCCTCCACATCATTCTCCAGCACCTGGACTCTCTTGGACCCTACGCATGATCTTGTTTGATCCTACCATACAGGAAGCAGCATGTGAAACTGGAGAAGCAGGTCTCAGACCCTCGTAGTCTCTCGTCTGCGTTTATATCTCTACATCAACAGTTGCAATTCCCAAACTCTTAACTCCTACCGCTAGATAAATATGTGACATGGAATGACTCCGCTATAGTGTTACTGAGCTTGCAGAGCCTACAGTACAGCTTTTAGTGCATACAGTACCCATTCGATACTCACACAAATCTTCAGGATGAAGAAGGGAAGTGATATAGAGTAAATAAAACATAATTGCAAAGTGTACAGATTAAGATAGATTACAGACACGTGTACAATTTGCTGTAGTAGTGAGCAGTGCAGAGGCTAATTTCAAGATAAAGACTGTTTTGAATAGATTCTTTTTTTTTTTTATGTTTTGACAATATTTACTGAGCAAGAATCCCTGTTAGCTATAGCTAGTGTGTTCCTTAGATTTGGGGAGTAATTAACAAAGGCTGCATCCCCGATTTTATTTTTGCTCTTACTGGAAACTCTAAATATCTCAGTGTGACGGAGATCATCCGTCTCCCTCTGGGAATCGAACCCCGATCTCCCTCGCAGAGAGAGGACGCTCCTACAAGGCAGGCCAAAAACCCATAGGCCCTGGCCTGCGTCGCCAGAGCGTCCTATGAGGTGTCGGAGAGTGAGGATTAACACCGCACAGCTACCTGCTGGCCACCGTTACACTCACCCCCCTAAACCTCACTCTCATCCGGGTCACGGCGCCAGTGTGACGGAGATCGTTCCTCCCCCTCGGGGAATCGAACCCAAATCTCCCTCGCAGAGAGCGGACCCTCCTACAAGGCAGGCCAAAAACCCATGGGCCCTGGCCTACGTCGCAAGAGTGTCCTATGAGGTGTCGGAGAGTGAGGATTAACACCGCACAGCTACCTGCTGGCCACCGTTACACCAGTGTAAAATTACTGCTGTGTGCTGGGATTTAGCAATCTAGCTTGGCCCTATCTCATGTAGGGCCTTATATGTAAGGAGGAGGACTTTAAAATCAATTCTGCATGTTACTTGTAGCCAGTGCAGCAATACTTCAGTAATTCCAGTTCCAGTTAAAAGCCGAGCCGAGCTGCAGAGTTTTGAATGAGCTGAAGTGTCTCAAATGCTTTTTTTTTGGGAGGCCAGTGAACACTGGATTGATTATAGTCGTCAGCTAAAGACAAAAGAATGAATAGGTTTAAGACTTACAAATGAGCGCACTTTAGCTATATTTCTAAAGTGGAAGAATTATATTTTCATTACCTTGTTGATGTGGGGTCTAACGCTTAGCTCTGAAGTCTAACATAACCCCAAGACTGGTAACTTTTATCCATGAGGTTAGATTTCCTAGATTATTAGCCAACATTTCTCCTTTTGCTTTAGGGACAGTTTAGTCCTAATTTAACGTTAAGAAGTTATTACTTATTTGTTTATTTATTGCAAAAAAGAATTTATAGCTACAGCGTTTGGTTCAAATGTGGTAGAGATGTACAGTTGATGTCACCTGCGTAACTATGGAAGGATACATTGTGCTCCCTAATGGGCAGAATCATCCTATAACCTGGTGCTAAAAAACTACAGACAATAAAGACCAGAACCTTGTGCCACTGCAATGGTATCTTCATCTATGGCAGCAGAACTTACTCTGGACTACTTCACCCTTCCCCTTTACTCAAACAATGCTGCTACTGCTGTAGCCCACCCCATTCATGATTACTGTGGCCTTCCTGTCATCTTGAACCAATCTGGCCATTCTCCTCTGACCTCTCTCATTAACACGGTGTTTTTGCCCAATTGCAGATGTTTTTTTTGCTTCTCGCACCGTTCAATGTAAACTGTAGAAATCCCAGGAGAAACCACCTTGCCTGGAAACAATCACAGTCAAAAGTCACTTCACGTCTGATGTTTGGTCTGAACAAAAACTGAATATCTTGACCATGTCTGCATTGTGCAGTTTGTGACAAGATGGTCTGATTATGGGATTAGAAATTACAGTATATATTTGCACTAATGTGCATGTAATGTACCTAATACTATGTGTTTACTGTCCATACGTCAGTGGGGAACCGTCAGGGCCATCTAGGGCCTAAGATAGTCTAAAACATAATATCCTATTAAGTAATCTATTTAAATGTAATAAATTCATAATTTGACAATCAATATCTATATACATTTATTTAGGAAAATGCAAACAAGCAAACACACACAGACACACACACGCACACACCAACTCAGGTCACACAGGATTTCAAGGCTAGTATAAACATTATAACTGGGAGGGCACAAATTGTACACTGTTTAGTGGTGGATTTTGGTGAATCACCCTAATGGCTATCATGGAACAAACAAATCTCCCTCTATAGCGCTCTCTATCTCTACTTCCAACCTTCCCTAAACTGTTTATGACCACATTGCCAGACCTCCAATGAGACAAATTAAGTACATGAAGGTTGCATTGTAATCGACAACGTCCTCTCTGTCGACAGCCTTCTGTTTCCCTTACCTGCCTAGCCCATAATACAGCCATGGCTCAGCCTCTCTACACCCCACTCTGTATTCTCAGTCACCTATCACAAAGTATGGCAAGATGTCCTTCAGGGCTCAGCAAAGAACAGCAGGGGGGTGGGAATAAATGACAGCATCGTGAATAGTGGTGTAGGGAAGGTGTGCGACTGCACTAAATACACAACACACATCCATGTGCCATGCCAGGTGGACAAGTAAAAGGAACAGTAATCCTTTCCCCTGGTTCATTCACTTACATTGTCACACACAGTATACACAGTACACAACACTACACACACTCATTCACTGCAAGTACGAGTGTGAACGTGTGTATGCGCGTGCGCGTTAATGAGTGCGTATGCCGCATGGTTGTGTGGGCGCTCTGGAGCATGTGGCTGGCTGACCGCGCTCTGTTTGCGCGTTTGTAAACGTGAGCGCCATATTGGTGGAATGGCGGAGGACAAGCCATCGCCCGTGTTATTTTTAACTGTGTGTCTCCATGGAAACCGGCACATATGCTGGGAAGGAGTGATATCCTGCTGTGAGCACGCTGGCCACGGCGTGTCTGTCTGTGTCCATGTGCGCGTGCGCTCATTATTTGGAGGACGAATGTTTTGCGTTTGCGATATTCCCACCCTCTAGTTGCAATAAATGTTGCAGTGTCTCCTTGTATGTGTATATTCCTTTGTGTGTTTACACTTATGAAACAGACAGAAAAGAGGGAGAGAGAGAGAGAGAGAGAGAGAGAGAGAGAGAGAGAGAGAGAGAGGTTAGATGAGGACAAAGGGTTCGTAAGGCCACCTTGAGGAAGCACCATGTTAAAGTTCCCCACTGGAACATGATTGGCCAGGCTGCTACATTACGCAGTGTTCCCTGCAGCTGTTGTGTTGTCAACAACCTATGTTCCACGTGCATTGTGCATTGTAAAAAACACACATACGCCTTAACGTTCCATATAAAGTGTAGCGGCAAAGACCGCCAAGCCCTCCAATGGCCATATTGCATAGAGAGAGAGACAGAGAGAGAGAGAGAGAGAGAGAGAGAGAGAGAGAGATCATGATGGTTAAAGAGGTTTGAGTATGTTACGGAAAGGGATGCACTTCTATACGTCTATCTTGAGAAGCCATCCAGCAGTTATCTTGTGGTGTCTATGGAAACAACTTAAAGATTAAAGCTATGAGGAGTGAGAGCAGTGCCAGTGTGACGTGGTTCCATACCGCCTTGTGCCCGGGGAGCCAAGCGTGAGACAGAGGCGGATAGAGACACCTAAGTGTGCGTGTGTGTGTGCGTGTGCGTGTATGTGTGCATGCGTGCGTGCGTGGGTGTGTCAGCTCTAGAGGTGCAGTACTACAAATCCTCTCTATATTGTGACAGCACACAACCAAAAACAACTACTCAGCATGCACACACAGACGGGCAGATGTAGGCGTATACACGCACACACACACACACGCACGCACGCGTGCGATCGCACATGCGCGCGCGCACACACACACACACAGACAAGGAACCACGCACGTCAGTGCATGACTGTCTCTTAATTGGAGCCTGTCTCTCTTCTCTTGCTCCACTTCTATTCTCCCCTCATTCATTCCTACGTCGGCGACATCCTCCCTGCTTGACTGTAAAGTGTGTGCCTTCTCCGCATGCACTGCGCCCACTCTCCCACCCCCCCCCCCCCTCCGCTTACCCCTGGGTGATGCCAGCGCTGTTGTCAGGCTGGAGCTGAACTCAGCCAATCGCGTGACACCGTGCTGAGGAGCTCTGGGGTGATGTTAGGCAGTTTCAAGCTCATGTGCTGAGCTCTGCCAAATGTAGGTCATGTGTTTCCTGATTCTCTCTCGCTATCACACACACACGCACACGCACATGCACACACACGCACTACTCACACATATACATCACATGGGAGAACCGATGTGTACAAAGAGATGCATGCACATCCATTCACACACAGCTACTCTTTGTGATACAGTAACACTGGTGTTTTTTGTCAGTAACATCCAACTCTGCTTTCTGACAGAGAATTCATACAGTAGCTCTACTGTACTCTACGTTACGTTAAACACACTTTTAACCTCCTTTCTGGATATGAGAAGCAAGTAAAGACAGGATCAAAACCATGGTTAGGCTGGTATTATCTGCGATAGAGCCTTTAGCATCACTGAGGTCAAATCTGACTGGAATTTCAATGCATGAGAACCATAGTTCCCACAATATACTGATATACGAACCAAGAAAACTGACTATTCATCATAACGGGGTGCATAAAAAGCACAATAAGAGCCTTGGCTCAGGATCTACAAAATGATGACTCACATTCATTCAATCATTCATTCACATATTTCAACTAATTTGTAATCTACAAATCCTATAATTTAACCCAGGGATTCCCAAACGTTTTTGTTCCAGGACCCAACAAACACAAAGTAGCCTACCGATAATTTTCCAAAACTTATCCAGTTTAGCTAATGCTATACCTGTGTGTGCGCCAAATATTTTTGAGCAGAGCGCTCCTGAATCTACGGTGTGCACGTGTCTTAATAGGATGTCATCCAATCAGGCTATTTTGCCACAACCTTACTCACGACCAATGAGTGGAACAACACGATAGTAAAGCGCAGAAGCCTTTCATTGATATTCTTCATCCATTCAATGGCCGCTTGCAATTTTCACGACCCACTCTCCCACTCAGTGACCCACCTGCGGGGGTCCAGACCCACATCTTGAAAACTGCTATACTAAACCTATACTACAATGATACAACAAATGGATAGCCTACAAAAGGTTAGAGTTCAACACACACACATTGTATTTGTATCAGTAGTAGATTGTGGATACAGTATAATGTGTATATTATTGCTCCAAAAATGCATCTACAGCCTGCTACCGCCATCTACGGTGCCATTACAGCCTTATAATGTCACAACCAGAGACTAAATGTAGAGGGCACACCTGGAAGGCATTATCCTCACACTCACATTACTTAGTTCATTAAATCAACAGTGTCTGGTCCAGTGTCTGGTCATGTCTCTTTTGACATTTGCCATAGTCATTTCATTATGTTCTAGTGCATTAAAATAATTGTTAACATACCTGTGTACTTGCTATTGGTTTTACTCAGGGGGGCAGGGTCTGACTAAGCTTGAAGCAACCGTGTGTTGTGGTGACGGCTGGTATTGCACCCGGAAGAACTGGCTCACAAAACACACCCCGTTCAAACAGTATTTTTGAACAGCACATTTACTGCTTCGCAAAAAAATATGGTGATTCATAATGGTGCTTAGGTACATGTATATTATTTCTATCAATGTCAATAAAGCCAGTTTGGATGAGTGTGAAATAGTCCTATGTTCATGCCAATTAACATTTACAAAATGAGCGGGTTTCCTGAAACTGA
The DNA here is from genome assembly GCA_027564835.1 of Typhlichthys subterraneus. NCBI lineage: Eukaryota > Metazoa > Chordata > Actinopteri > Percopsiformes > Amblyopsidae > Typhlichthys > Typhlichthys subterraneus. The sequence continues at coordinate 1,145,096 of JAODUH010000018.1, forward strand.
TATTGAACTTTAATTTTAAGAAATGTACTTGCAGTAAACCAACTAACCACTTCTGAAATAGTTCACTTGGTTGATTACTGCTTCTCAGTTTGCAGTTGCAGAGCAATGCTGCAAATTTGCTCCTGTCAGCACTGATAACAGTACAGATAAAGAAATGGTTAGATGACACACCCGAACTGCTGCAACAAAATGGACCCACTGTAGGAGATCCAGAGATTCAGGTCTGCACATGTCCAGAAAGTGGTCTAATCAGACAAATTATTTCAATTTACCCAGAGTCCAAACTTATTTTGGTCACACATAAAGGCATTTGTGCATCTTGGTATCAGAGAGAATCACTCCAGGAGAATCCAATGTTGGCATTGACCTATTTCTTTTCCAGACTCCCCCCTCCCCCCAACTCTCTCTCTCTTTTGATGTCTTTATTTCTCTCTCACACTTCTCACTTTCTAGACCCATATTTCACCCTGCTTAATAATTCACAACCACTTCATATAACTATACTCTCTATCATGACTTTAAAAACAACAAAGGCATGTTATATGTTGCATGTATGCATGTGTGTGTGTATATACACAATGTATACTGTATACACAATCACACACACACATACTGTAATGTGAATTAATTGATATAGGTACATATTACGTATATTTCACTAGTAAATTTAGAGCAAAGAACAAAGCAAAGCATAATACATGGCAGGGACAGTCGTCGGGTGCAAAATCACAGGATTTGTGAGTCTGCACACAGTCTAATGTGATTGGATGACCATATTGGAGAGGAACCAATAAGGTGACTGGAAGGAAACGCAGCATGCATGGGAATAGTGTATGACCAGTAGTGGCACTCCCTTCTTTTGTGTGTCATATGTAGGGAATTATTTATATCCGTATATCTGAAAAAGAGGGCAGAAAACTCCTTTCTTACAAAGGGAACCTGCTGTTAAATATTCTGCATACCTTTTGTTATTTCTTCTTTGCTTGGTTGTGTGCATTTTTAAGCTTGAGACTGTACATTCTCAAGCTTTTAATTTTTAATCATTAGTGTTGGGCATCAACTAGTTACTTTAATAGTATTACTTTCTTTAGTACCTAGTAGTGTAACTAATTACTATTTCCAAAATGGTAATAATATAGTAATTACTAATCCAAGCAATGCTGCATTACTACGTCAAAAGAATGCGATTTCTGGTCCTAGCAAACTTAGCTAATTGAACCAACCTGTCCAATCATCTGGTTTGAGAGGCTGCAATGTTTTCACTTTGGCTGATTGTTGACTCCTAGGTTTCATTATTCTTCCAATTAAGAGGATTCAATTCTGGAATAAGGTGACTACACAGGTTGTCATTTTTCAGAAGGGGCGATGCAGTGTAGTGATTGTGAAAGTAATATAGTAATGTAACTAGTAATGTAACTAATTACTTTTATTACCCAGTAATAAGTGTTATAATTTATTTTTGAAGGAGTGGTAATAATAACTAGTAACTAGTAGTAATAAGTAACTAGTTACTACTAGTTACAAGTAATAAGTAGTTAAAGTACTAAGTAGTAACAATGCTAATCATACAGTAGCTAGAGTAGAATTTGATGCAGGTTTAAAGGAATATTTCACACAAAAGCTATTACTACTACTGGAATGGTTTGAGATGTTCCAGCTCGGACAGCCACTTTATTTCTTACAGCATTCCAGAGAAGTAATTGTGACGTTTCTTATGATTTTTGTGTGTTTTGTCATTTTTTCGGGCGGGGAGACAGAAATATCCCTTTAAAAGCAATTTAGTGGGGACAAAAGACCTATGCTGATTAGGGTAACACATGACCAGTAGCACTCCATTAGATCTCAGATCAAATCACTGTGGCTGTACTTCCAATATGCCGTCTCCGTGTCACCACCGGCCACATAGCAACACTAATGAGAAGGTGGTGAAAGAGTGTTGGCTGTGAGAGAGACTGTGTGTGATGCGGACGTCTGATCAACGTGACAGCCTGCCTCCTGGAAGAAACATCCTTCTGCTTTTTCTTCCTACTGGTTCCTATTTACAGAGCCTGGGTTGTGTAGAAGTACCAGATTATTGTTGTAGCACTCACAGTGAATGTGCAGCTAGCAAACCACAAGGAGATATTTGTCAAAAAGTGTGTTAATTTACCTTTAATGTGCATTGTCCCCCTTAAAATAATAATTCACAAATACTGTATGATATACTGTATATGTAAGACTAGTATCAGCTAACCAGTGTAGTTTTTAGTGTGTGTGTGTGTGTGCGTGTGTGTGCGTGTGTGTGTGAAAATGCCTGTTTGATGGTGATGTCCTGCAGGCATACTGTAATACTGTTTTTTCAGGGAATAGAACATTAATAAGAGGTTGAAGCAGGACGTGAACAAGATACATTATAATTCTTCTAAACAGTACTTCATGTGACCGCAATATTTAAATCAGCCACAAATGACATACAGTATCTCAATAAACAAATATATATAAAGAAGGCTATTTAACAAATCTGCGGTCTAGCCATTTACAGAGAGACGACATACATGTTCATAAAGTGTCACATATATCCAAACATGATGTTTTCTTATAAACAAATGGGCCACCCTTATTCATCTCTTGCAGAAAACAAGACAAGCTTGAAAATTGCATGTGTGTAGCCCAGTTGCATCACTATCACATGGTTAATCACCTTGAGAATCCCTGAATGAATGGCAGCTTTGAATGGGCAGGAGATACAACACATCTTAAACAGGGATCTCATGTTGCATTTCATCCCCCTCCAAGCCGATTTGAGTATAGAGCACAATGTGTTTTTGTATGAGTGTGTGCACGGATGGTTTGGTCTAAAATACAATTATTGTTTTAGTATTTTACTACCACTTGTAAGAGTTCAGTGTTCTGTCTGATATGTACATTTTTTAAAAGATCAAATGTTATTTAGTTTCATGTACATTCTTAAAGTACATCCTTAAAATGGCCTCCAATCAAAGTGCCAATTGCCCAGAATCTGACTACCTACAGAAGGAATAGAAATGTGGACAAAGCATGAAAACCAGGAATAGTGCCTAGCCATGTCTTGTTCTGAAGGCAGGGTTCCGTCCTGGTTTAATCTGCTGGCACATCTATACATCTTAAAAGCAGAAAGCTTTTAAATGACTTGCACATGTACCTCATTTTGCTGATTTAAGATGAGGAGCTAGGTTACCTCCTGTCATACATGACAGCCAGTCCGACCTGCTAATTCCAGCATGCTGGATTTTTCCAGGATCATCACAATATGAAGAAACTACAATACCAGAGTGCAAGGAAATTCCACCTTAAAGGTGGAGACAGCGATTATAAGATAATACACTTGCATGTATGTGCATTCTCAACATGTTCTCATTCCCAAATCGTTAAGTATAGACGCTTGGTCAGGACCCTTTGGCGTTTCATTACAGTGCACTGGGCACCCTTGGCGCT
>JAODUH010000018.1:1148648-1168386 GCA_027564835.1 Typhlichthys subterraneus
AGTCTGTGTTAAGAGTTTAGAAAAAGTATCTGAAGTATGGGTAAGCGCTTGTTAGCGATTGAAAAAAAACTGTAAAAGGCAGTCAAATAATGAAGTATTTGCTGCGGTACAAATAACGTGATTAACACACAGGAGTGCTACACACTGAGCTTCGTCTCCTTGAGATGACTTCTGTCTCTAAAATGGCTATTTAATGTAAATAAATACTTTTGTTACAGTGACTGAAACTGACTATAGGGATTAGAAAGAAGGCTTTACATACTATAAGGACAAATTGTCAGTTTACACCCTTGAGTACAATCATTCATACTTTTGAAGTTTTAATAGTCAGCGCCATTTACTTACAAATATTTGATCAATGAGAGAAACAATCTTTACCACAACAATGGAGAAGGATGCATCTGAGGCAGTATAGTTGTACGTACAGCTGTGCTTTAATGAAAACTGTATGTATGTGTGTGTGTGCATGCATGCGTGTGTGTGCGTGCATGTGTAGCATATCAGGCTTCCTTACAGTTAGGCCGGGACCCAACAGATGATTGCCCAGATAGCCAGCGGACAATACGTGTCGTGGCCCAGAAGATGGGATCCAGTCAGCCTACACTGGGCCCAGAGTACAGTAACCGCAAGATCACCATCCAGAACGGTAAGGTTTGAAAATAAGATAATGGAATGACCCCAGTCTGCAAGACAAAGCAATCCCTTTATTTAAATCCCTACTTTTATAGAAGCAAACAAGCTCTAAGAGATTTCAGAGGAATGCGACTGGAAAATAATGTGTGTGTGTGTGTGTGTTTGTGTCTGTCCATACAGCGGCCGATCTTGTCATCAGCGAGGTGATGTGGTGGGACGGTGGAGTCTATTTATGCATTGTTGATGGTACTGGTGACACCACTGGAGACAATGACAAAGAGGTCAAGCTCATCGTCTACTGTAAGAAAATAAAGGAAAACCAGGCACCGGCCACCAAAATATGGCGGAAAACACAAACGATGACTGTGTGTAGTAATGGTGTGTAGATGTTTGATGTTCGCCTCCTCTTCCATCTCAGCCTGGTTAACGGTGCTCTTCATGATAATTGGCGTCTTGCTGATCATCCTGCTCTTCTGCTGTTGCTGTTGCCAGTGCTGCCCTCAGATTTGCTGCTGTTACGTCCGCTGCCCCTGCTGCCCACAAAAATGCTGCTGCCCTGAAAAATGTAAGAAACTCCCAAACGTACACACACGTCTGTTCCTCGTTAACCATTCCAGGTTGTTATAGAGCATCGGCCACGCAATTGTATCCTGCCGTTGAAAGCTCTGCCTCTATATTTGACGTTGCTTTGCATATCAGTCTGGAACTCAATTCAACACGAGCTTGTTGCTAAACCAGCAACCAAACGGTTGCTGGTTTCAATAGTTTCAAAGGGCAGGTGCTTTTAAACAAATACTTGGCAGGTGATTGGACAAACCTGTGAACTAGCAGAGTCTGTTAATGTAAATCCAATCTTGCAGTAGAAAAGTCAAGAGAAGAGTGCAGTCTTGTTTTCCATTAAGAAAGCCTTTGCTCTTCTAAAAAATTATAATACAACCGATGCTATGTTATTGCATCACCTACGTTAGCCTCTGTAGGACACGCCATTGTTGTTAACGAATGGTTTTCGAGTCGCCTTCCTCATACCTGAACCACACCCATAGCTAACAGTATGAGGCTGATTGGCCACACGCTAAGTTTACCGGCCTGAAACACGATTTCCAAGGTCTCCAGACTGATTCTCGAGGCAAAGTCAAATTGAAACGGGACCATCCTGATCTCGCGAGGCTAGATGGCCCCATCACTTGCTAATGATTGGATTGGCACCGCCTTTGTGACAAACGTTTTTGAACAGAAAGTTTCCAGGAACAAATCCTTGCATAAATCCTTGCATTCAAGGCAAACACAATCATATTATTATTATTATTATTATTATTATTATATGTGAACAAAATTAATGTATTGTTCGCCAATCCCTCTGCAACTCTACAGTGCTGTTCATTGCAAGTAACCCCTTGCTGCTCCAGTGATTCATAATTAGATGCTGTTTCTTTTCTGTGTAGTGGTAATGCAGCATCGTTACATGAAAGAAGCCCAGAGGGCCATGAACCCCTGGCATGGAGGGCAGCCTGTATATGCACCCTTAAGCCACGCCTCCACCCCGATTAACCCAGTGATGTACTCGGGTAAACACACGCCGTCTCACTGGCCAGTCATTTATTAATGAATATGGTTGGATCAAGGCCGTCTCTCCAAGTGATGCACAACGTAACTACAGGTGTATTGTTTGTGTCCTTCCAGGATCTGTCTCTGGGAAGAGCATAGCCATGCAGCCTATGCCTCTTCCTCCACCTCATTCTGCAGCCTACAGCATGCCCCCACACAGTGTCCATGGCCACGCTACCCCTGAGGGGACCAATCAGATGCTGGACTACCTGGAGAACCAAGTGAGGGGACTGGACATGGCCAGTCCCATGCTACAGGTATGGAACTGCCAGGCTCTCAGATCCTGCATTACAAGCATTTACAGCATTATACAGCATCGCTCCACACATCAAAACGCATTGTGAAGCAAAGCGTAGTACTACAGCTTTGTTGTTGTGAGTGGGGTTCACCACTTTGTTTATGTTCATATTTACGGAGCCAGGGCTTTGTAGAAGTATCTGAACATGCACAGAGAACGGTAGGCTAGCAAAATGCGAGAAGATATTTGGTGAATTTGACAGTGAAGTGCATTAGCTTACAATTATCTTGCAACAGCTGACTGACTATACCTTTTAAAGTACAAATGCCATAATACTGTATATACTGTAGACATAAGACTTTTCTAAATCTCCATTTTGGCTGGGTATAATTGTTTTAATGGGTTAATATATAATGTTTAATATATTCTAATTATTATTATTATTACTATTAGTATTTATATTTATAATTAATATACAGACTATTTCTCTGAAGAGTGTGCTATTTGCATTTTTAGGTTAAGGGTTGATGCTGCTGGTGCTTTCATATTTGTTTCTGCTTTCTATAAATGATTACTCTTCAGAGAAGGACATGGTGTCCTGGGCACCTTTTGATTTCCTCTTCCTGTGTTTGTTTACCTCTCTGACCTCTCTTCCTCCACCCCACCCTCAGCCCCAGCCAGGAACTGCACTCTATCAGCATCAGATACCCCCACCCCCTCAGCACATGGGCTTGTCAGTTCCCTTCTCCGCCGGGCCCCCGAGTATGCTGTCTGCCCTCGACGACCATGGTCCCAACGACCGTCGCTTCAACACGACGGGCAGAATGCCTCCCGCCGCACCTAGAACTCGGCCGCCGAGCTCCAGCGAAAGCAGCCGCAATGGCTATGCCCATCGTCGCGACAACAGTCGCGCCGGAGGGACGGCGAGGCGCTACCCATCGCCGACCCGCTCTAGGGGTGATCCTCGGAGTTACAGCGAGGAAGATTTGGATGCTCGAAGCCAGAGTGGGACGCGTCGGGCGATGGGCCCTCCTCGCACCCGTTCTCGCTCGCAGGACGACCTGTTAGAGACGAGGTCCCGGGGGAACTACTCTCCCCCCGCCTCGCGGCGGTCCAGGGGCGGCTCCTGGAGCTCAGATGAAGATAGCAGCCTTAGAGGAGGAAGAGGAGGAAGGCAAGGAGGAGGATGGGCCGATCATCCTCCCAGTTACACGGAGTTTGAGCCGGGACAAAAACCAGGAGCAGGGAGGAGCGGGCGCTACTCTGTAAGACGCACAGTGCTTTAGTTGACGGTGCAGTTTGTGTAACTGCATTGAACACCCACACACATCTACTGTACGCTACACTTATAGACACATCTAGACACACACAGAATGCCAGTTAGCGTACATACTTGTTCTTGTTGCTGATAGTGAGTCTAAAGTCGGTTATCTCTCTCAGGTCAAGAGTTCTCGCAGTGGTGCCAGCGTCGTCATCTGAGCCCTCCTTCTGGGAAATGCACCTAAAGTCATATGCACCTCACTATTTTTGTCATATTGATTTTATAAATTATATTAAACTACCACAAGATGTGATGCTAGTAAAGCAAGCATTTGATACAAAAGCATAATTTCCTAGAGATAATTAAGGCCCACAGTGATTAGAATGCATACTACATTTTTTCTTGGTATGTTGTAGGCCCAATGTTTGTAACATCCCTCTAGTGGTAAAGTAGGGTAATGGAAATTATGTGAGTGGATTTAATATTGAAGAAATAGAGCAGTGTGTATGCCTGAATGATTCAAAGTAATACATTTTCTAGTTTTGTCTTTTTAATGGAACTGCATGTTGTCATCCACCTGTAATTAACACAAGCCATATTTATCCAGCCTTGCATACAGTTGAAGAATATGAAAGTATATCAATTATGCAGGTTGATATTTAAAACAACACTAACAGTAAGTTTGAAGTTTTCAATTTTATGTTTTGTACATTTTGTAAATAGTATGTTAATGAATGTTCATGGATATTCATTCTGATTCATGGATGTCTTTAAGATCATTTTTGATGAAGTGTATGATCTGATGACTTTTTCTTTTTTTAAATAGTTTATTTTTATGTATGTCTAAACCTTTTGATGAAGTATATTGACATGGTGTTGGTAAATAAGTAACATTGGCAATAATAAAGATGCTTCATTAATAATCATTCATCAATTTTTGTCCTAGGCTACTAAGTGTAAGATGCGTCCTAATGATAAGGCAGTGGCACTCATTGGCTACTATTGTTATTAATATTATTATTAACATATCCATAGGCCTATATAAAATACAGTTTTGCCCTTCCCGCGTGATATTAGGAAAGCCTAACTAACCTACAATTATATGCCAGCTTTCGGACAAACATGTCACGAACTGGCGATCTTGTCCGAGTTGGTTGTCGTTTGCGATCAACTGCGACTGTGCAGTCTTACTGCGAGTCGCAGAGCTGATGACGTAGGAACAGAAGAGGTGCAGTTTTGCCACGTCGGTCTCTGTTCAATACGTTACACTGTTGCTCATTCTGCTCAAAGGTAAGTTTTAAAACGTTTGTGTTTTCAGTCAAAGTGAACGTTACGCCGCAGCGGCGTATTGTAGCATACTACCACATATTTGTACTTCAGGATATTGAAGCTGTGAGGGAGAAATGGTCGGCGTTGTCTGGTCTGGACTCGTCACTCGGGAAGCCACACTTCTGACTGATGCATCCTTGTTCCGAGGACCCTCCGCATGTTGTTGATGCTGTGTAAGTCTCTTCTGTTTTATCTGGTTAACTACTAATAAAGCACTTGGCGTGTAAATCTATATATTACTGCATATTATTTCCTTTTTTTTTCATACTGGTTACTGTGTTTTTTACCTTCTGGCGAATATGACAACAATGCATGATGTCATGATTCAGCCAGGTACGGTAGTCGTGTGCAGCGTGCATGTCGTAGCAAGTCTTTGCTAAACATATGGCACGTTTCTCAAAGACCTATTAATTTCTATAGTGTCATAATGCAGTACCGTACACTACAGGTACACCATATTTGTAGGTTTACCCTAGGCCTATTCATTTGCAACAATTGGTTGAGATGACGACGTTAGAAACAAATGTTGTGTTGTCTAGTATATGAATTGATATAGCCTATGATGGCAGTACCTGTGATTAAAATTATTATAGTATATTTCATATACAGTATGACAGTCAGTGTCTATTAAGTTAGCATTGCACAATCCCAAGGCGAGTTATAAACTTTGTAAAATTAGATGTTTAACTGCAAAACGGTTATAGAATGCATATTATTATTATTATTAATGTGTAATAATTTACTGAGAACATGCAAAGTTATGGGAATATAGAATAAGATAACGTATCTGAAGGCTAAATGTAGCCTTCTACTTTTTTCTTATCTTTTTTTTTCTTTTAACGTGGACATAGTGTTTGTGTCTGTATTAATATAGCTTGTTGAGCTGTGTCTATTGTCTGTGTATGCAAGTGCTGTAAATGTTGAGTTTCTTTAAGTGCTCATACTGTTTCAGGCATCCAGGTGTGTTTGTTCAGTCATTGAAGAAAAGTGTGGCAGGCACCCTGTGTCTGTTGGTTGGTGGGCAGAGTCTGTGGCTGCCACGGTAACTGGGGACCATGCCAGGAGGTCGCAGGGGTCCTAGCAGACAGCAGCTGAGTCGCTCTGCTCTGCCTTCCCTGCAGACTCTGATTGGAGGCAACTTCAGCAATGGCCTTAGGAACAGGTATGTGATGCATACAATACCACACAAGTCACAGCCTAATATGCATTCTTCAACTTGTATTTTGTTGAAAGTGAAACTCAATTAAATATACTGTAATTAACTCTATATATTATTCTTGGTGTAGTAAAGCAATGTTTGTGTAGCTGTATTTAACAAATAATTAGTTAAGCTCTGGCGATTTAGGGTGGAGCTGTGGCACACACGAATAACTCCCTTGTGGGCTTTAGTACCCTGAGAAACCGGGTTCCAGTTCAGCCCGCAGTCGCCTCCCAGTCCTTCCTGATATAGCTCTCCCACTCGTTTTCAGTCTCTCATATCGATATGTTGTCCCATCCCATAGTTCAAGTTCAGTTCAGTTCAAGTTCGGTTCAGATTTATTGTCATTTGTATTACAATACAATAAAATACTTGTGCTCCGGCTGTCACATTGCCTTTACATTTGAAAACATGAATATACTGTAGATACTACAATACACCAAAATTAAAATACAATATTAAAAGCATAGTAAATGGAATAGATACAATAAATACAATAGACATGGTAAGCACTATGAGCTGTTAAGGAACCTAACTGCTTGTGCGAAAAAGCTATTATTGAGATGGGCAGTACGCGTTTTGATGCATCGATACCGTATTTTTGACTGGAGGATAGTGAATAATGCGTGTGCAGGATGGCTAGTGTCCTTAAAGATATTTTGGGCTTTCTTAATACAGATAAACAACAAAAAACACAGGTGTTTTGTATTGATGATTTCTGAAAATATCAGTATTTTATGTTCTGTTTTGTGAAAGCAAAATGTTCAATCTAAACAGTGATTGCATTACTTGCAGTACATAATTTATCTTCTCTAATGGCTAGCAATAACAATATATAATCTTGTCAGTTATATAAGAGCTACCATAAGGTTAATTTCACATTTGTACATTTTGACTTTGAGATTCGTATGTTGTAATGACAATGCGGCAAAAAGTGTTTATTTTCTCTCTAAATTATCAAAACATCTAAAAATGCATGGACTGTTACAGAATGTAAAAATAGCAGCCTGTCTTATTAGCATCAGAATGTTCTTGCTGTTTAAATTGCTTATCAAACGCATAAAATTATAACAATGAATGGTTGATGTCTGTTGCTATATCTAGACTAAATGCTAGTTTCTTTTTGAATGAAGGGGAAACTGGCATTTGGTATAGATGATATCACACATCTGTGTAATGTGCTGTAAAATACAGCACACCATATCTGTTGAATATCTGTTAAATATTGTGCAAAGACAAACGTACATAAATGGAAAATGATCCAATGGACTGTTATAATCAGCAGGTGTATGACAGGGTATTGATCTGTGAAAACACAGCGGTTAAGATGGTTTGACATTTAAAAGCTGTTAGTTTGTTTTGATATTTGCTGAGTCAAAATGTGACTTTCGACATGGTAGGGACTGTTTTACTTTTCAGGATAAAAAAATAATAAAAACAAGACAAATAGCTAAATGGATAGTCCTCTAAATGCCCTTTTGCGTCTTGTGTATAAAATGCAGTGATATGTGTGTTTTTATTTCTTTGTATTTTTTAGGAGCAACAATTCAATGGGCTTGTCTGCTCCACCTCTCTCGGCCCTAATCACCCCAGAGCCTGTCCGGCATTCGAGGATTCCTGAGCTGCCGCTGGATAGCAGCCTGCTTTTTGAGTTCCTCCTCTTCCTTTATCTGCTGGTGGCCTTATTCGTCCAGTACATCAACATCTACAGGACTGTCTGGTGGTACCCGTACAGCCACCCTGCTGCCTCTACCTCTCTAGTAAGGGCAGACGCACATCTCTCATGCACTCTGCACCGCTGTTTATTATCAGACAGAAGCCCTGATCCATGCTTATCCGTAGTGATTTACCCAACATTGTAATATGGAGCCCTGTCCCACTTTAATCTTTACAAAAGTGCAGGGTTCCCAACTTGCCACAACAGTTACACGGGACACAGCATGGCAACAGATACCATATGAGATTGAACTGACAGGTGTATATTGCTGTCTATGCAAACAAATGATTAACCACAGGTCTAAAATTCAGCACAATACAGGAGACAAAAAGCATCATTTATGTTGTAAAATAATCCGTGCATGTCCAGATGTGCAATTATAACACAAAAATGCACAAAAAGAAAACCTTTGCACAAATACCTTACCATCTTTGCACACTGCGTCTTGCTAATGTTTCTCCCTGCATCTATTCTCTTTTCACGCAGCTGTCTCACTGGTAATTACTCCAGATTTGCACCAGATACAGAACAGAAGAGTCCACTCCTATTGACAGCAGATTAGCTTGTTTACATCACCTACCGTTCTGCCCAAAGTTCTAGAAGTTAATTTAATAGAATAAACTAGTGTTTAGTGTTATGGACTCCCCAGCTGACATGTTCTGGGTTTGATCCCTAACACACTTGTAAGCATTCTTGAGCAAGATGCCGTACCCGTCTACCGTCTGTAATTCGTCATTGTACTCCTTTTTAAGTGAGTAAACGTGTCTGCTAAATGACCTGATTTCATAGTTTCGGTGTCTAGGTTTTCATCAAAACATAGATGCATGCACGTCTGGAGATGAGCCAGTCAGGCATCTAGTATCAGCTACTCTATGAAGCTACGCATTCTAAATGAGTTCATTACACAACCGTAACAGCCCTCTTCTTGTTCACCACCACGTGCCTGTACAGAACTTCCACCTGATGGACTACCACCTGGCTGTCTTCATCACAGTCATGCTGGCCAGGAGACTGGTGTGGACCACCGTGTCAGAGGTAAGACGCAAACGCAGGCCAGCGTGCGCAAGCGTACAATACGTAAACGCGTGCACATGCCTAACCCCCCCTTTCCCGACGCCTTGTCCTGCGTAACGTCCAGGTGTCGCAGAGCAGTGGGGGGTCACTCGTCCACTACGTGGTTCTCATCGCAGCCAGACTCAGCCTTCTAACCCTGTGCGGCTGGGTGCTGTGCTGGACGCTGGTTAACCTCTGCAAGAACCACTCCGTTCTCAACCTCCTCTTCCTAGGATACCCGTAAGCGTTTTATCTTCTGACACGCACGCACACACACACACAGGAGTATTGCCACCCTGTCTGGCATCTTCTGCAGCGTGACATCTCTTAGCTGTCCATGACGACCCATTCTCTATGCCAGATTCGGGGTGTACGTCCCGCTGTGCTGTTTCCACCAGGAAGGAGGGAGGAGCCAAGCATCCCCGGGGGACTGCGACTACCAGCCGGACCACATGCAGGCCGACCTGGCGGAGGCGCCGTGCTTTCGGCCGCGCGACTTCCTCTTCCTGTTGCGAGAGAACCTCCGGGAGCAGTTTTCCAGTCCCCCCAACACTCCCACTCACACCTGCCCCCCTCACACACACTCGGACACGCCAGAGCTAATTCGCACCGAGGTGGAGGAGCTCAAGAGTGACTTCAACCGACGCATCAAGGAAGTGCTGTTCAACTCTCTCTTCAGCGCTTACTATGTGGCCTTTTTGCCTTTGTGCTTCGTCAAGGTTGGTGTCCTGCATTGTTTGTACTTTGCAGTTTTCACATCATTTATGTTTTATTATTTTGTATTCCCTATACGGTATGTTTCTCCAGAACATTGTGACTGCAAAACTGATCAAGTATGCTGTATATCGTCTAGTTAATATCTCGCATTGTTGTAATGTTTAATGGAACATTCAGTGTATTTCCATGTATAAGCCATAATGGAACTACATTACAACCCTCGTGGTGCAAATACAACTGAGCCTTGGAAGCATTATAGCAGAGCCATGTAAAGAGAGAGCCGCGCCATCTCCGTTCACTCCATCATAGTAGTGGGGTTTACCAATTCAGTAGCGCAACACAGTGATTCCAGTGCTGTTTATTGACGTACATGTAAAGTATGCGTGTTAACGTGCATGTGTCTTCCCCCAGAGTACACAGTACTATGACATGCGCTGGTCGTGTGAGCACCTGATAATGGTGTGGATCAATGCGTTCGTGATGCTGATGAGCCAGCTGCTCCCGCCCAGCTACTGTGACCTGCTCCATCGCTCAGCCGCGCACCTGGGACGCTGGCAGAAGCTAGAGCACGGCTCCTACAGTAACGCCCCCCAGCATCTGTGAGTTTTTGTACCTACGGCCTCTGGAGAGCAGGGCAGGAGCTCATGGCTTGAAACCCCACCTCTGTTTTGCACGCGTGGGGTTAACGTGCTAACACACTATGTTGTTGTGTTTCGCAGATGGTCAGACAGTACGATCTGGCCTCAGGGCGTTTTGGTACGACACAGTCGCAGCCTATACAAGGCGGTCGGCACTTATAACGTGGCCCTGCCTTCCGACGTTTCCCATGCAAGGTTTTATGTGAGTAGCCGCCTTTAGGCTCGCTTCCTTGTGCATTTCGGCTATAAACAAATGTGTGTCCTCACCTCACCTCTCCTTGTCTCTGGTCTTATGTAGTTCCTGTTCCACAAGCCGCTGCGGATCCTGAACCTGTTGATCTGGATCGAGTCCAGCGTGGTCCTGTACCAGTTGTACTCCCTGCTGCGCTCGGAGCGCTGGAACCACACGCTCTCCCTGGGCCTCATTCTGTTCTGCAACTACTATGTCCTGTTCAAACTGCTGCGGGACCGCATCGTGCTGGGCAAGGCCTACACTCACCCTGCTTCCACCAGCTTGGGGCTCAAGGCCCAGTAGGCTCAACGCCCACCTCTCCGCCCACATCCCATGGCTTCTCTGAGCCACTGCCTGCCTTCCCCCACCACCCCCTTATCCCCTCCTAAGAACTCTTTGAGTGGGGAAGCTGGGCGAAAGGTTTTGGCAGGAGCGGACACGCAAGAGAAAGTTGGGATGAACTATGAACTTGCGTTTTGATACGGTTCTATTTTTCATGCAATGTTTATATACCTATTTAAAGAATATTTTTTTATTTTGTATAATGTTTCACGTTTGCACCGGGCATTACCACGCCGACGACATTAATGTTTTTGATAGGCGGCAGGAAAGTCAAGGAATGCCATTTGGTGACAGTCACCAAAGATGTTTTAAAGTGTAAATGGATGACCCCAGACTAGAGGAAGTTAATGGCTAGTGGTCAGTGTCCTCTTCTCGAACCAGAGCTTCTTTGAAGCTTCAATCTGGGACCATTTGAGAGTGCTGCAACTGTTTGGGGTAGAGCGTGTGTCAGCGATGTAATCTTGTGATTTCTATCGTGTCATTAACTGCCTGCTCAGTATAACTGCAAATGTATTCACTGCTGTTTACAGCTGCAGAAACATGTTCATATCGCAGTCAGTCTTGACCTCAGATTGTGGTTTTTCAAGCAAGTTTGTATAGATCAGTTTGCAGGAGGGATTGCTTGTGGTGCTATCGCCCCCTGTCTCTGCAGAGAATGCTGTATTCCTTCTCACTTGTGATGAGTGTCTGATACTTTTTTTTTGTCCTTTTCATTTATATTGAAATCTTCCATAAAAAATGTTTCATCACCAGTCTTCACAAAATAACTTCTAGGCACAAAAAAAGAAGACATCGGATTAAAGGCATCTGCCAACACGACCACATACATAACAGTTTAATTAGCCATATATCCCTGTAAGGGTTTTGTCTTTTTGATATGCCCTTATCTTACTTGTGGATTAGGGAACAGGTATGCTTTGTTTGAGAAGGGCAGCGAAGGGCCTCTCTGCCTGTATTTATGCAGTCCACGTGTGTCAGGGCGGGCATGTTTTCTTTCCTATGATGTAGCCCTCTGTTTTTATGTTCTTCATGAGCTCATTCAGATGCTGTTTGTTTTATTTTTCACTGTGCTTAAGTGGTTAAAAGATAAATCCTCCTGAGACAGACATTCTGCCAGGTTACCATGGTGTCTCCATTTTCTGGGTCCTGACAACAGAGTTATTGTGGCCGATGTCTGTCCCTATCTCTTAGATCTGACTCCTCCCCCAACCTCTCAATATGCATGTGTTTTACAGCATGTGCCATCTGTTGGCAGCACAGGGATGTGGGTATTTGTTTGGTTGTCATGTCTTTACCAGTATGTGTTTCCCTAAGTTACCAGAGTGGTGTTACAGGTTGTGAGCCTGATTCCATTGTTCAGTCATACTTTTGCATCTGCATATCTCAAGTCAATTATTTTGTGCCTGCACTGATTTAAAGTGATGTGTTGTTGTAGTAGTATTCAAAACAGGAATACCTCTACATTTAACAGATGCCTGATACTAATTTAGTTTACTCTTCAAAATGAGTTGGAAGTAGGAGTTATTCATCAATGCTTTGATTTCAGTCTTTTTTTTTTTTTTTTTTTTAATGTTGCGGACTTTACAAGTCAGTGGAATGAGCCACCATGTTAGCTGAAGTGAAATGTCAAACTGGATTGGTCCTTTGTACTTTAAGCAACATTCATATTGGCATAAAATACAATGAGGGAGGGATTGGGCCTGCTATGTATTGCATTTTGCTCAACCAAGCCTCAGTTAAATCTGTCTGCCTTTGAATACCCACACTGCCTATTTTCCTCTGATAAGTATGTAAATAACAGGGTGAGTGTCAGATCTGGGGTCTGATAAACATTGGAGCCCACTTCCTTCTTGTCTGCAGTTTTAATTCACCAAATTTCTGTGTCTGAGAAAGTGGGGCAAGTTACAAGCATGGCGGAGATGGTCGACTGGCAATGTGTGTGACTTCCTGGTTATTAATCTTATGTGGGTCTGGGAGTGATCAGAAGCTGGTCCTCATCTTTTACAGCAGTTTATTTTCCCACAGCATTAGATGTCTGTGGCATGAGACAATAAACATGTTTAAAAATGCATGTGACTGTTTGGGGAGGGGGAAGAAGATTTGCCTATTGCCAATTATTTTTTTAAAACATAACAGCCTATAAACTGTAGTGTTTATTTATTTTGAAACAAATCTGCCAAAATTTGTTTTTTTTCCCCTTCATATTTTGTCTTATTTTAAAGCAGAAATAATACTATTTTGAAAATAGATATATGTACTCACGTTGGACGTGTTAAGCTGTTTTTTTTTGTCATGGCAGTGCTATATAATTCCCAGTAGATGGAGCTAAATATTAAGATATGACAAAGACTTTCCTATAGTCTTGAGAGTAATATAATGTACGGCGTGTGCCCTACATGTTTCCCCAATAGTATAACAATAAGATATGCACTGCAATCTAGTGTCTTGTGATAAGAGAAGCATAATGGTTTGAAAGGAAACAATTGGCACCTTTTGGGAGATGAACATGTTACAGTCATTCATAAATAAAACACTACAATCAATATATTCAGTAGTATTTTACCAAGAGAGTTTCCTGTGCCATCTTTTAAGTATTAGAATAATAAAAAAGTTGTAGTATAATGCAGTCAACAATATGCCCCTTTCTTATTCATTGCAATCCTGCCAAAAAGACAAGCTCAGCATTTCTTATGTGAGCATGTGGTGACTACAAATAACAGCATTAGCCGATAGCTTAGAGTCTGCTACACATTCAGTTTCACTCAACTAATCATTTTGGACATACAAAATAGAAAAGTTTGTGGTAAGCGCCAATAGGTCAAGTATCAGGCCAATGGACAACTTTCAAAGGACCACCACCTTCAACCAACTGAGCATATCCAGACTGCTTGGCAAAGTGGAATCTTAAAGTATAAATGAATGTGAAGATTAGAGAGAATAAGAGGCTTAATGTCAACATCCCTTTTCCATTACCCCTCTCTACAGTCCACATAGTTTCCTTTAATCCAAAAGCAGATCTGAGCATACTTGAGAGGTGTGATTCTCACCGCTACATTGAACTCCTGAGAAGACCCCTGTCTCTCCACCCACTGATGCCCAGAAAACACACCTATGACCTTCCGCTCCCAGCGTTGACGCCGTCCATCCCACATGCGGGCGTACACCCCTGACCCACTGGCTCCCGGTTGGGCATCGCAGTGCTGGTACAGCAGATCTGGGGTCTCCTCGCCGGCATGGCAGAATCGGTACACCAGCTGGCCCGGGCGGTCGTTGTCAAAGCCGGAGAACTGCACCCGACGCCCAGGCAAACGGTGAGTTGGGGGGCTCACTCCCAGTTTCATGTGGCGCCGCTTGTGGGGCTTCTTGAGTTCCAGGAGAGCGTAGTCGTAGTCCATGCCGATGTCATTAGCGTTGCCTTTGATCCATCCTTTGGGCACGTGAGTGCGCTTGGCTCTGATCCACTGGAACTTGGTGTTGCCATTGGACAGGGGTGCCGGGTCACCGTCAATGTTGTTGGAGAAGGAAGTGGAGGTGAAGGCTTTTGCATCTCGCTGCTTGGGTTTTAAAAAGCCAACGCGCAGCTTCTGCGCTCCTTTAACATAGTTCTTCCCATCGTGCACACAGTGAGCAGCTGTCAGAACATGGCGGTCTCCCACCAAGGTCCCGGAACACCCCGTGGAAAGTTTAACCGCCACTGAGAAAGGGTACTTCAGCACGAAGTTGTGGCCAGCGATGCTAAAACGTCCATCGTGGCCGAATATTTGACGCTTCCTCCTAACGTGGGACCTCTGAACTTTCCCAGGTGCCCCCGTGGAATAAGCAGGGCTGGTATTACCATTGGGATTGTATCCATAGATGCCAACTGCAGTTTCGGTGAGATGTCCGTTGGAATGGAGCGTCTCGTAGGCCAGGAGACGTCCCAGATCCCAGTAGCTTGGGAGCGGGGCTTTCTTGTGGCATTCCGGGTCACAAGGAGATGTGACCTCAAGGCTAGCGGGCGATAGGAATTGGGGTGCGGGCATGTTATCTGTCTGTTGTGGAAGGACAACAGGGACACGCTGGAGAATCCACTGAGGGTGGGGAGAAGAGGAGAAAACTGGGACAAGGAGGAGGAACAGGAGGGTAAGGATGGAGTTAAATCTGGAAGACAAAAAAGCAGGTGAGATGGTTGTATCTGGATTACTGGCTTGTTGTTGGAATATTGTGCAACATTTGCCCATTCAGACATCAGTATTTCTGCAAAAATTGCTATTAAATGTTACCGGATGTCTGGATAAAAGCATTCTAATTCCCAAACAAAACATTGCATGAACCTATTTATAACCAGTAGAGTAGGAATGATGGAGCTGACTAAAAATATGTCACATTTTGATCCACACTCAATCTGGTAACCTTAATTTTAAGTAATACAAAGGTCACAGGCTGATATGGATTATTTATATCTAATCTTCAAACGAAAAAACGGCTTAATCAGTTATATAAGATATATTAAAGGATACAAGGCTATAAGGGAAAGAGATAGACTATTCTGTTAGGCTTTCAACATATCAAAAGGGGTTCTAGGCATCACTTTCCTCCATCTCTAACTAAGCAAAATAAACTGCGCCATAATTAGCCTATACTCATTCTCAAATTTTTATGTCATAATATCATTTTAATATGGATATGCCTAATATTCATACTGTGTCGTGCTTCTATATGTTTTCCTATTCGTTAGATATATTATAAACTACGGATTTTTTCTATTTTATCTGTTAAAGATTTAGCCTTAAAACTTACCGGCAGAGCGCTCTCGACGAGCGCATGATTTATTTCAGCAGGCGAGCTAGAGACAGCAGGTATGAAACTTCCACATCAACTGGAATTCAGACTTGAGATGCCGATGAGAAATCCAACTCCCTCGGAAACTAAATTCTATTGTATGTTATACCCGTGCGAAATACAAAAGCAGACAGGCAGAGGCAGATAGCAGTTGTCACTTTGGAGCATTGTGTGTTTTCTGGATTCTTTTGAGTCGTTTAGCCTACCAGGACGGCAGATCGTCCCACGCTGGTCACGTGGTGGATATAGAGGCACAAAAGAGTTTGTCAGTAATGCTTGTTCAGTGATATGCATAGCCTATGCATGGGGCATTTATTGATTGTGACTAACATCTTATAAATATTATAATTAGACTGGTTAATTAGATTGTGATGTGATTTTTATTTTTTTTATTTTTAATAAATTAGCAAAAATTTCAAACAAACTTTTTTCACTTTGTTATTATGGGGTATTGTGTATTGAATTTTGAGGAAAATAATTATTTTAATCCATTTTGGAATAAGGCTGTAACATTACAAAATGTGGAAAAAGTGAAGTGCTTTGATACTTTCCGGATGCACTGTATATATCACACAGCATTTATGCTGTGTGATACATTTACAATAATTAAATTAGCCTAGCAGGCTAATTCTCATAATTCCTGAGCCCTCAGAATAAAATGTACAGGGCTTGCCAGACATTGCATTTAGAGAACAACAGCTGGAGCACAAAGCGTGTAAATGAAGGCACAGTCTGAGAGCAGGGCCTGCAGAGACTGCATATGGAGAAGAGAGCTTCTATGGAAAAGTTGACAGCAAAATTAAATGTTTTCCTCCTACTTATCACAATGTCATCACTTAAACTCTGCTTTGTCATTCAAAGTGTCATAGTAGATATATAGCCTAGATAAGAATACCTATGTATGCCTATAGCTCCCTACTTCCTCTCAGTCCATATAATAATCTCTTCTCATAGGTAGCTCTTATGATTATCATGAATAGCTGCAACTACACAAAAGGAAGAGAGATTGGGGCTCATTGCTGAATCCTTGCCACCCTGACAGTAAGGTCACGCCCTTGATCATGTCACTGATGAAAAAACAGATAACCTAATTATAAACACATGCATTTGCAGATACTATAGCTTCCATTCTCTAGAGAGAATCAGATGATTTAACAACCAATATATCATTTGATGATACATCAAGTGTATCATCATGGAGGTCCTGCAACTTATTACGGATTGGAACTTTTGGACCTGCTGGCTCAGCAAACATTATTGTGAATATGGCTACCCCGCCCATCTTCTAACTAATTTACACAACCACATGCTCTCTCTCTCTCTCTCTCTCTCTCTCTCTCTCTCTGTCTCTCTCTGTCAGGAACATTATGTGACAGAGGGAGCTAATAAACCTGTCCTCTCATCCATGTCATGTTAACTTTGATTAATTCTGCAGCCACCCGTATTGCTATTTTCTAACGGCATCTATAGCATAGCCAATGGTCTGGATATTGATTTCTGAAAAATGAAGAGGCCCTGTAGGGTTGCTAAATTATTAATATTGTTCCAACTACTGAATGCCTTTCATATTGTTCTGTATCAGGGCCAGTATATGGCTGCCAATAATGGAGAATATTGTGTTTGTTTTGAATTGGCATGAAAGGGACCGTTTGTTTGTCTGTGAGTGTTGTCAAGGAGACCCACATTCCGTTGGAGAACTTGTTTTCTGTCCTCTGCCTCCCCTCCTATCACTAGTGCCCAGACACAATCAGACAAGTGTGGATTCCCTTGTATGTCAGATTTCTCCCTTGCCACCCCCCCTTCCCATCCTCTCTCAGACGTATTCGCCCTATACCTCACGAACCCTCCTATCTCGGAACATTTGTCCTTGCATTCCTTTTTGCTAGAAATATTAACACAGCTGTTTGGCATAATTGCCAAAGAGAAATATTTTTCAGTGAATTTATTTTAAAGGCAAAGCCAAAACAATTGCACCATCGGAGAAGGCATTTAAAGCACAAGGCCATGCAATTTAATTTATTTTGTATAATCATCACCAATGTCTAATTTTTTGCAAATCAGTAATGAAGGAACCCACAATACTTTTATAGTGGGTTTCCTTCATTCCTATACAGTATGTCCACAGCACAGAATAACATCAAAATAACATAATTAATTTATTAAATAACTAACTAACTAACCAAATGCATGATGATTCAGTCATGAAATTGTCCTGTCCAGATAAATGCCAATGAACACTTGTTGACTTTATGGTAACCACAGGAAAGGATGTTGAACTGTAACATTGGGTAAAACCCTTGGATTTGGCAAGCCATATCTTCTCCTGGCAGCTCAAACAAATGACTCATATTTTTGTGAAATACACAAGAACGATAATGTCCATAGTGAATTGTGGGTTTGTAATTTTTTTGGTTTACAATTAATAATTGTATAAACTTATTGTATAAATTATACATTGCTGTAATATTGTAGACCTATTCTACTTAAGCCTTTTTTCTTTAACTCAGTTATACTTGTGTGTATAATCAAATCAAAGGAAATTTGATGAATTATTTAAAAATGCAGAAATGTTTGTGGAATGTCCCCTCAGTTGGGAATCATGGTCACGGTTGTGTGCCTTCCATACAGACCTGTGATCTGATAGAACACAGCTAATAGCAAACAGCCAGAAGGAGTTGATCTGCACTCTCATAAGACTGCTGCTTCTGTGAGGAGGTCCAAACAGGGGACCTATCTGACAAGGGATTTCATCTGTTACAGTAGGACACACTAAACAGGCAGCATGTGAACAATGTAGGCTGCAGGCTACATTTCTTGCATGTTTGTCTAGATGTTTACACTGCATATTTCATTCCACTTTTATAGATTGAGGGCAGAACAGCAGTGATAAGTATCTTCTTTGTTTGAGAGACACAAACACCACTTGTGATAGAAACCTACTTCTACAAAACACTTCACTTATACCTGCTGTAATCAATTGAAGGGGTTTATGTGTACAATGTATATCGGTAGACTCTACAACATACATAAATACAGAACTGTACATGCATTTTCTTACATTAATTATTGAAATGCACAATTCGGGCAAGTAATGGCAGTAGTCTAAAACAATACTTTAAGAGCCTGATTCTATTCTTGATCCAAGTTGAGTCACTGTCAGACTCCACCCAACCCTAGAGATCACCCATGCTGAGCAAGATGATAATCCTGTCAACTACAGCTAGACCACAAGAGTTAAGGATCCCTCTTAATTTAATCCACATTAAGGGATTGTGTTTGCCTCATTCTCAGACCCAGTGCTATTAGTTATTGTGTCTGCATCAAATATGCATAATTGAGGTGTCTTTCCAAGTGTCAAGGCAGCTCTTAGTAATTTAATTCACAACAGTGTCATGTTGTCATAGAAATCACCAACTCCCTGAGACAACAGCAGGCATCTACAGTATATATAACCATAAGTCTTTATACGCAAGTCTCACCACTGGCCGCAATCTTTAACACTCCCCAGGCAGTTATTTAAGAAGACAGTGTAGGCAAGTGGCTTACGTCAATACAACCACATGATTGGATGTTAAATTGGTTGTTTAATTGGTTTGTTGGTTAATGCTTTGCAGTTATAAGAGGCGATTGGCTCTTTTGGAATATGGTAAGTATTGCTATTTGGATATTTTCCTCTTAATGCCATATTTGCATTTCAGAAATCTCCCATAGAGCGCCATTCAAACATCTTTATATTGGTGCTCTGATATAACCCTCACCTAAAATCACGCATGTTTCCGCCAGACAGGGCAGGGAGGGAACTTGTTGGTCTCACTGAAATGATCTGTGTGACTCAGATAACCCACATCACCAGCAGTACAATGGCTGTTATTCAGAACAAGGTTTCCTGTTATGTTCTGTCTTCTGATGTGGGACCATATCTTATCTTATCGTATCTTAGCTTATCTTATATAT
>JAODUH010000018.1:1174913-1224674 GCA_027564835.1 Typhlichthys subterraneus
ATAACTGAGCGCTATGGGCATGCTTTATTATCTGTCCTGGTGCAATTATTCCAATTGTGTGTGTGTGTGTGTGTGTGCGCGCACGTGGCATAAACTACAGCTGTGTGTGTGTGAGAGAGAGAGAGAGACCAGAATTCTGAGTGACTGGGTGTGACAGAAACATCGACCTCGTGAGAGGGGTGCAGATCAGTTAGGATGAAGTCACTTGGGGTGCAAATGGCCAGTAGTAGCCAGACTACAGTGACTGACCACAATGGCAATGCTCGTGATGTCATTTCCCCGCTCAGTCATGTTGCGTTGCAACAAACACGTAGCCATTACATAAATGACATTGTGTTTACCCTCTATATGCATGGATGCGCACAATCACAGCCTCTCTCAGTTCTTATGTAAATCACCAATAACCTCCAAGACACCTACACATCCCATCAATGACCCAAGGCTTACATCATCTGAAAGTGATGTTTACACACACAGATCGCCTTGATATATGAAGAAAATAGTACTACAGGCCTTTCTGCGTGTGCTCGTGTGTATGTGCGTGCGTGTGCGTGCGTGTTGCTATATATGCATGTCAGTGCATGGATGGGTATTGGGTAAATGTAATTAACAATATTATCCCGATAAACATCAAAATATGCTTAAAACACTTACAATGGTACTTAAATATTTTGGAATTACTTTATTTGAGTTTTTAAAAGAAACATACTGTATTGCATCATAGAACACATATACTGTATATGTCTTTTTCTGATACGATTTATTTTTTTAATGTGAACGATACAGTGGGCAATCAGCCATGGTGACAATTGATTGGAAAGATGCAGGCTAATAAATCAATTTGCAAATCAATACTATTGGAGTGAGCTAGACTTTTTCAAATCACTTGTGAAGATATTCATATTTGCAGTATATGAGTATATTCATGATTATAGCCTCATCTCAATAATGGAAATTCACTGCAATAAAATTAGTATATTCCTGTTCTGATAAACGATATCTCATTCATGGTCCCGTCCCACTTGAAGCAAACAAAGTCTGTATTAATGATGCCAGCCCCTTTGATGCTATCAGCCGATTGCCCGCCTCTTTCTTAACCCTTGTGAACCCGCTGTACCATACAAAGCAGCTGCACACCTTCACACCAGTGCAAACACCTTAATGCCACTTCATGTATTGTTGTTACCAGCAGTGCACTAAAGGCATTCAATGTGAACACACCCTGGATTAGGGAAGATTAACAGTTTAGTGAATATTTAAAGGCTGTGAATATCATTATCATATATGCCGATTATCTTTACAGTCTCAGTGATGGTAAATGACTGCTTCACTTTTCAACAAGGAACCAAATCTCTGTGTCTATGTCCCCTGATGTGGGTCATGCCGAGGAATAAACAGGTAGAAAGCTCTGGCGGTGGTTGGTGTCTTCATGCCTGTGGGGGCAGGGCGGGGGATTTCATTAGAGCGAGTGGCTGTGCCCAGGTTCCCTGCTCCACATTACAACCTGCTGCCAGGGGTTAACTGGCTTGATAAATGGGATCAGGCACATGACACACACACACATTCACACCCATATATTTTGTGAACGTTGTATGAATGCATATATTGTGTAACCAACACAATGGGCGAACACATACAGTAGATACAGGAGTGACATTGATATGTGTCTTTTATGTGTATTCTGACACACAATACAGTAGCTTGTAATTGTGTGCTAAGAAGTCAGCCTAAACGGTGAAAGGAAACATTACCTGTATAGCTCGGCATTAAACATCGC
The DNA here is from genome assembly GCA_027564835.1 of Typhlichthys subterraneus. NCBI lineage: Eukaryota > Metazoa > Chordata > Actinopteri > Percopsiformes > Amblyopsidae > Typhlichthys > Typhlichthys subterraneus. Next base: position 1,176,691 of record JAODUH010000018.1, read on the forward strand.
TTTAAGCTTTGAAGTGTTTGCGCTGATTCCTACTCCTACTATCAAATCAGTTTTACAAGCCGCATTCTTATCTTCTACTCAGGGACATGTCTGGGAGTCTGTATTTCTGTCTGACCTCAGCTCAACAAATACCTCAAAGTCTGTTGGATGATCTGGTAATAAAATATGTTAAAGTATGCAAATGCAAATGTGAAATTAATCTAATGACGGACACTTTTTTGGTGACCTTGTTATAGGTCAAATTCTATGATGTTAATTCAATATGTGTGTGAGAGATGGGGAAAATGTAATGTGTATGGAAAGGTGACATGCCCCTGCTGTGCATTCATAAATCGTGTCTCTTAATCAAAGCAAGACGTACATTAATAATAAACCAGCGTGGCTGTCGTGACGACAATGCACAATGCGTCTCATATGGAACAATGTATTTCCATATTGCTTGTCACCACAACATTATTGTTACAGGGCGGAGAAACCTTGAGCACAGGAAACAGTGTGAATAAAACGGCAATGAAGTCGGTTGCCATTTTATTTCCATTATGGAGTTGTTGATTTTTTTATCACCTGTAATTATTTTTGTACAAAATCAATTAATTGATATATAATGTAAAAATTACAGGGCTTTTCTTTTGTTAGGTTTACAGATTCAGTCTAGAATTAGGTAATTGAGTTAAATATAAAAGTGTGGTATTTCCTCCAGAGTTCTTAGTGACCTAAGTTCTGTGTTGGGAACAGTGCAAGACGGGGCGCAGATGCATCAATGTGTGGCAGCTCCAACCACTCAGCTTGTCAGAACCTCTGACAGAACGGACAATTATTGTATTGCTAATTCCTCAGTTAGCCCACTCTGGGTCTGACCACCTGGCACCGCACTAAAGCAGTTTCTTCAGAGTGAAAACAACAAATCTATATACAGCAATGGGAAAATGTGTGCCATTAAGGGTCATCTCTGTTTCTTTACCATGTAGTAGGCAGGATTAACCAGTTGGTCAGGCCTGGACAAAGTCAGGCCCGGGGGCCGGATGCGGCCGTTTGAGACATTCTACCCGGCCTGCCCGGGTACAGCAAACAAATTACAGTATAACAACATAAAATTACTTGACGAGCTCTGCAGAATGTTACTTTATTTTCTGCTGCATGAAAAAAAATACATAGTTAAAGTTACATTATGACAATGGTGTTGCATAGGAATAGCCTATTATGCATAAATATGCAAGTTAACAATGTTTCTTTATGTTCAAGCTGTTGGTTAAAAATGTAATGTGACCCGCGAAGTTCTCTGACATTTTCAGTGTGGCCTCCAAGTGAAAGTAATCGCCCACCCCTGGAAGAGGGACCGCCTCCAATCTCATCCTAAACATATTAGACTCATTGACAGAGGAATGATCTCCTGACCTCTGTACTCTTGTAAGATGTAAAACTAGGAAATATAATAAAGCAGGAGCAAAGATAAAAACATGAATGCAGAATATTTTTGTATTTTGTAAAATAACTATGCATGCATGCATTATGTTATAATTCATATTGCGTAAAAGCATTTGTCTGAAGTGTACAAAGACTGATCTCATCACACACACACACACGTATATACTGTACAATGTGTGCATGTGTATATATATTTATATAGATAGATAGATTATACCCCAGTTTGTCACAGCTTTGGGGACATTTTGGTCACTAGAAAGTTACGCCAAAACATCAAATTGTTATGATTTATCACCAGAAGTTTTATAGATGACAGATATTTACAGCACTCTATTTCCCTATTCACATAATGACTGAAGGAATAATTGCAATTGGGGATATTGATCCTGTGTCCTTATAACAAAATATTTAGTAAATATTGGCATGCTTTTTTCAGACAGTATGAGCGCATACAAGTTGTTAATACCCATTTCATAACTTTTAACCTATTCTCTTTACCCTTAATTCCCTCTTCTGCCCTATTCTCACTGAAGTTATTTTCTGTGTGTGCATAATTCATCCATTGTATTCCCATCCTGATAACACTTCAGTGGATAGAACAATGGTGCAATAATGTGACCCTTTGCCTCATAGTGTTTGCGAGCCAAAGGTCATTGTCGGTATCATAACTTGAATTCATCTTCCACAGTTAAGGTGGGGTTTGACTGACATGCATGTCTATGTTTGGTGGGAACTGACAAAATAGTTGAGTGACCTTGTTGTTGAATAAACAGGTATACAGGGATCAATTGCTCTCATTGTGTGAACGTAATTTAGTCACCTTTGGTGAGGTTAATTTGGTAATAAGAAGGCATTAACTGAACATGCTAACAACCCTCACCTTTATAGCACTTACTTACAGATTGAAATATCAGTTGAGAGATGCAAGTTAGACAGAAGGAGAAGAAGTACGATTGTAGAATTAAATGAGCTGTGTTTAATCAGTGTATTGTCTGTGTGTGGAGAGAGGCTGTCCAGCGGAGATCTTCAAAGCACTTGATGGTTCTGAATATGCTCATAAGTGGCCAGATAATGCATTAGAGGCCACTGAGATAGTAGGGTGAAAGTAATGATGTCTTGCTGTGGCTGATAAGATGTGTTTATCTTCAATCATGCTTGACTGTGCACAATAGACCCCTTGTAGGTAGGACAGTAAAACACAGGGCCGTTAGATCGAAGGAACCATTAAATGGTCATAAAACTCACACTAGACAAGATTACATTGAAAGGGAGCTTTTGTTACCATGGAAAAAATAAACAGGTGAGCCTTTAATTGTGATGGAGGAGAGAAGACTTGCAGGTCTGGATTGTCCTAATTTTAAACAAACTAGTTGTTATAGTTTCAGATTTTCTTCAAAAACACTATTTGTCCCCAAAAGGCAATTCAGAAAAAAATAATATTTTAGTTTCAATTTGAAATTATATTTCAATGTTTTGTCTTAGTTTAAGTGTAGTTGTAGTTTTTATGTTTTAAATTTTCTATAGTTTTTTTTATTTAGTAAGAAAATATTGTGGGAAACAGAGCTTTGTAGGCATGTTGGGTAATGACATCAAATGCCAATAGAATACAATTTTTTCTAGTAGCCATTCCATCTAATCTATTATCTATCGCTCCAGTGGATCTGGATGAAAAAATAAAAAATTGAGAAAATTTTATTTATCAACTGTCTAAGTAAATTAAGCACACACAATGCGAGAGAGTAGAGATAGATAGAGAGAGATTCACATCCATCTGGGCAAGATGTCATGTGGCAAAGCTCAATATTAGTTAATAAGTAATGGGGATGGGGCTATGCGAGGCTGAGAATATTGTTGAAACTCTAATAAATTACCTTTATCTCTTTAATGAGTCGACATTAATTTCAGCCTCAAGGTCTGGCAGAGAGCAAGTTGATTTATCATCTGGATCTAACCGTGTGGGAATTAGTCTAATTACCTGAGAGAGAGAGAGCTGGTTCTCAATTCATAGGAAGACTATTGTGTGCCCAGACCATTTGTCACGGCCATCAAGGCCTGATCAGGTGCAGATCCACAAGAGCCCCATGCAGCAGCCACAGGTGGGGCTGCTTTATAATAGAAAGACAGACTTCCACCTGTGTGAAAGCACACAATTACCAGATTTTTTACGAAGAACGTTATAACCACACAGGAATTCAGACATACTTTTTGTTCAGTGCAGGCTGTCAACCTCAACAAATCCGTGTTCATTTCTCATAAACACCCCCTGAACATCTTATTGTGGTTTGAACAAACTAATGACAAGCAGAATCCCAGACAGGCCAATAAAATACTGACTAGCCCGTCATCAAGCCCTGGAAGAACACATATTATATAATGAGACATTATATGACATGGAGAGCAGTCTCAAAGCTGTGGTAATGATTGAAAAATATGCCTGTAATTGCTGATAAGTCCTTTAATGTTTCTGTAAATTCTGGTGGCCACTAAGGTTAATGACGCAGAATGTATTGATAAACCTTGCCTTTGTAATACCGCAACAAGGATGCGTTCTCTTTGAACTGTCCCAGTGAAAAAAAAATCAGGTTTTCTTTCTGACAGAACCAGCGCATATGACCAAAAAAACGTAATTGGTTGAAGTCAGTATAGACTGCTAATTACTGTGATTGACACCTATTAGCACCAAGGATTTTGAATGGAGGTCCACACTGAGCTTGCATGATCAACAGCCACAAAGGTAAAACATTGTACACTAATACAGCTATTTTGCCACCATTGTTGTATTTTGAACTCACAATAGTGATTCACATTTTAGGCTCAAACAGATTCCCATACGAATGTATTTGGCTTGTTTGTGACTGTGGACAAGAGACACAAATGTACTGTAAACAAGAGGCCTATACGCATATCGTAATGCTGACACCTGGATGTGAAGGTGTTAGTGGTGAAACCACACATCCCAGCATTCAATTTATTTTCTTTGCCCCTCAACAGGCTTGTGAAGCGGCTTTCACCACATATAGGTTCGCTATTTAAATTACTTTTAAATCATAAAAGCAAAGAGATGGGGAATCGCGGGAAGAGGTTGGGAGAAACGAGCAGAAAGCACTCGGTGGCCAGTGCTGATTTCCCTGGAGCAAATTACCTCTATATCAGAGCGGGCGACAGGCAGTAATCTGCCTGATAAGATGCTGCATGGGGGGAGGTATAGAGCTATTGCTGAGGGAGGTAGAGAGGGGCGGGCCTGTCTTAAGTGTGTCACCTCTCCAATTTTCTTAAGGTCAGACATAACAACAACCACTGCCATACGCACACACACACACACACACACACACACACACACACACAGAGAGAGAGACACACACACACACTGGCTTACAACGTAAAATAACTGTTGGAAGAAATCCACCCAGAAAAAGCCTTCCTGCCAGCCTATTCAAGATTTCAAATATCACGCGATTTCATTAGGGATAATATGTGATTTTAGTTTCCCTCATGATAAAACATTTTAATTGATACGATATATTAAACTTTAGGCCATGGTCTTGATATGCAACATGCTAACCAAGGATAGCCACACCAACATTTATATAATTACTGGGTTTTATGTATGTATGTATGTATGTATGTATGCATGCATGTATGTATGTATGTATGTATTTATTTATTTATTTATTTATTTTGGCCTCTTACACATCCAGCATCTAGGACAGGTTAACTGAAGCCTACACCTGCATGCAAAAAACAGGGGTTATAGATTATTCTTTAAAACCAATTAGCACTCCCTACTAAATAATACCTTTTATATGGTGTATGTGTAATCCTTGCTCGTTAAATTTAATCACATCAGTATGGCCTTTTAATATAAAGCATCTATACTGATATATATTATATTTAGAGTCTTATTGAACCTAAAAAACGGCCCATATGTGTTAATTAATCAATTAGGTTTAATACTGTATAACAATAATCAACCCCGACATCCACTATATATATATATATATAGAATACTCCGTGATTTGTATACTACAAAGACAGTAAATAACCAAGTTAGACAGTAGGGACAGAAACCCAAAATATACCTAATCTTCTAATGCAGCAATCAAAGCTTTGATGTAGCTGAAGGTGTTTGCGGGCAGGACAAGGGTTGGACATTACCTCACTCCCAGTGCTTTCTGCATGGAGAAACGAGCGGGTAATTAGCTGATTAGGACCCCAGTCAAGACATGTCACCCGTCAGAGCAACTGCTCCAGCCAATCACAGCTCACACAGGCATGTCGGGGTGGAGAGTGGAAGGCAGATGGAGTGAAGCACCTGCCACTATAAGTTGCATACGTTACGATTAAACGGGGAGGAAATGCAATCTTCCAACCATTTATATCGTGAAAGCATGGACAGCTTGCATGAAAACCATAGCTTCCTACTCATGGACTTCAATATTTAATTGATAAATTTCATTAATTATTTTGCTTACACGAGGAGGGGTGCCAGTCTACAGTCTGAAGAACTTTATAAGGACGGCTCTTTAAGTGCGTCGAATGGGATCTTCTATCTATGCACCCTGAACGCACAACACAGGTGCGCATGCAAGACTGTGGTTACTGCAGTTCGCTGACATTATCTCTGAGTGTCATGGAGAAGTCAAACAACTTTAGGATTGACGCTTTGCTTGCCGACGAGTCAAACCGTGGCAACCGTGACCACTCACCGGGTTTTAGCAGCGACAGCCCTGCCGGTAGCCCAGTTTCGTGTCGTCGCAATGACACCCCCTCTCCTCACGGAACACTCGGGGCAGCACAACTTCAAACCGGATTAATACCCAAACCGGGTCTGCTCAATCTCCCTCATCCAGGACTCGCGTCACTGCCTCAAGGGGCAATCCCTGGCATGTACCCTTCCCCGATGTATCCATTAGCTGCTTTAAATGGGCAGCACCCGGCTTTTGCATACGCCGGCTTCACGCAGCTAACGCATTCCTACCCAGAGCACCTGAAAGCGGCAGCCATTGCGGGCTCTCTCCCGCTGGAGCACTGGATCCGCGCAGGAATAATGATGCCACGCCTTCCCGATTACAACTGTAAGACATTTATTACAACTTCGTTATTGAACTGCTGTGAGCTGGTGATCTTATTTTTCTTAATATAGTTATTGTCCGACTCTATTGCAGAGAGAGGGATGTAACTTTTTAAGAACAACTGCATTTAAATCCTGTTTACACAGTAGGCTACAACACACAAATGCACTGCCGAACTTTAGAAGTTTAGGCTACTGAAAGTTCATCAAAAATATGCATAAGCAAAAGGTTATTCATATTGAGTATTAATTCGCTTATAAAATACCTTTGTTATTTTTGTATTTTTATTATTATTATTATCATTGTTATTATTATTATTATTATTATTATTATTATTGTTATTACTTTTTATCGACATATATTCCTATACAATCCCATTTCAAATATTGGAATAAAAGTAAACTATTCTCTTAATTCAAGACTTTCTTGAATTCTTCTGTGATATGCATTGTCTTTGTAAACCCAGCGAAAATAAAATATAGAGAAAGCCCATACTGTTAATGACGAAGCAAGCTTTCGAATATAAATTTTATCATTAAATTGAGAATAATAATTATAAATCGTGTAAAAAAATATCACTGTTTATCGTTAAGGGGTAAAATTGGGCCATGGCCATCTAAGATATATCAGGTTTGAATTTTGGCCTATTTATTTAGCTATAAATGCCAACTTGATGAAGGTTGTCTTTCTGTGACGAAGAAACTATAAACAAACACCTAAAACGTTCTGTAGTTCATCAATAAAATCACAAAAGCGTTCATCGAATTTTCATTAAGTTAATGGCATGCTCGCGATTTTATGGCTCCTGCGCCCGCTCCAGCCATGTCCTCTCGTCAACAATAAACTGGAGTAAAGCTATTATAGTTAATGATGGCCAGAGAGTGCAGGCATATGTGTGCGTTCCCTCCCACACAATTAAATTGAACTTCCTCTGTCCTTGATATTAAAAAACTACTGATGGAACAGAAACAACATTCAAATAAACGTGTTAGTCTAAAAGTTGTTTCTGTTCCATCAGAAAAAAATAATAAAAAAGCTAAAATAAAGAATTCAAGTGTCAAGAAATATATATTTATTTGATAAACTTCTACCAACTTCTCCATTCAGGTATGACTTTTTACTCTGCATTCGATCAATTCTCTCCAGCAGCGCCTCAGTCTGGACTGCTTGGAAAATGCAGGAGGCCCCGGACAGCATTCACCAGTCAGCAGCTGCTGGAGCTGGAGAACCAGTTCAAACTGAACAAGTACCTGTCCAGACCCAAACGGTTTGAAGTTGCCACCTCACTCATGCTGACTGAAACACAGGTGAGAAAGAGCTGCAGTTGAGTCCAGCAGCATCCCGGACCAACTTAATCCTTTTGTTGTTATATTTAATATTAAGAATTGTGAATGGGCCCAGTATTTTTCAATGCCATTGAAAATATTGCATAAATGTATCTTGGGAGTGTGAACTTAAATGTTTAATTTATCTAAAGACGCCATCAGTGCAAAATGCAGTAGGCATGCATCACTCTGATGTTAGCGAATAGCATTTTTTATGGGACGCACTGTTACCAACTTCATTCATATATAAGAATTTTGTTTAAATGTGCACACGGACAGATATTTTCCTTGTTTTTTTTTTGTTTTTTTTTTACTTTTCCACACACAAATAGGTTGGTGTGTGTGCAGTATACTGATCTGTACGGGGGTCTTAACTGTTTTTCAGGTAAAAATATGGTTCCAGAACCGGCGAATGAAGTGGAAGCGTAGCCGCAAAGCCAAAGAGCAGGCCTCGGCCTCGGCACAGCCTGAGTCGGACAGATTACGCGGCGGGGGCAAGCAAGACACTGACAAATCAAATGTAAACAGACAGGCTGCCAATCCAGATGACAAAGAAGAAGATCTGCAATTGGATGAGGGAGAGGATGATGATGATGATGATGATGAGGAGGATGAGGTAGAGGAAGAGGAAGAGGAGGATGAGGTCCAACATGCCTTTCCCTTGGGCGTTGGGTTGACACGATCTACAGACTTCCTGCAACGCACTGCAGACATCGACTACAACCCCCACAGCTCGTTCTCTGAGGACGAACTGGATGGGGTGCAGGCAGGAATTGATAGGAAGATAGGAGCAGGGCTGTGAGGAGACATCTTAAACCCAAGATCTCAAGTCAGTTGCTCACCAACCTGCTCCATCTTGGTGGCAGTGGATGGATCAAGACTTGCTTTTGGGGGGCTCAAATAATTATTATGGACAGTTAAGTGGCTGGTGTGCTTGTTAGGAATGAGATCTCCACACTCTCAATGACACATGTTTGGGAACCACCGTTATAGACATTTTGAACTTATAGTACTTATGTAGGACATCAGGTTACCGGAAAAACAAGACAGTTTTCAAAACTGAAGATGATGCTTTGATCTACAGTATGGAGATGTTCTGCTGTGTTCCAGTTGGAACAAGGTCATATTTGTCACACCCCCTCCTAAATACATAAAGTACTCATTGTGTTCCTCAGCAAGTTGTTGATCGGTGCTTACCGTGCTCATCCTCTCCTTCACACACACACACACACACACACACACACAAACACAAACACACACAGCCAGTTGGCATATAAATACATCTTTGAAAGAAACCATCTAATCCATTTTTTAATAATCTACATTTGGTGGCATGCCAAGAATGGTTATTGTTTTACAAACGGGGGCTGTTTACATGAGTTGCTGTTATCCTGTGTACTGTCAATTGTTAACCTGACTCCTCCCACTATCAACGAAAGCTCCTCCCCTTCCTCTTACTGGTGAATATAAATAATGTGATCTAAACCAAGTGGACCAAATAGCTTAATGCATTCTATATACACAGATTGGGAGTGTTAGGCACCAGCTCCCAGTATACTCTAAAGAGAGTTGAAAGCGTCGAAAATGTCAAAGCTGAGCAATGTGAAATATTTGGTCTGCTAGTTGTCCTGCGGGCATAGACTTTACAGGCACTCCCTTCTTTGCGGGTCATTTGTTATAGGCTATTTATTGGTGTAGACTATAATGTTTTTGTTCCTGCATAATACGTATGTAGGCTACCTGTCCTTGTTACATACTACTTAAATGAGTAAAGGGGTGTTTGCAACGAACGAAAACATTTAAATGTATTTATGGAACGTTGTGGTGTAAAATAAACAGAATTAATCGTCTATGTTGACTCAACGAATGCGTTGATTTCTTCAAAAAAACTCTTAATTGTTTCTCGAATTATGAGAAATGTGTGTAATATCCTTTACAAAAAAAAAACGTAAAGAAAAACATGAATTGTGAAAAAGCTCCATGTGAAAAGTTAATGTGAAATATAACATTTGACTGCACATGGGCTGCATATGTGAAGAACATATGAAACATGTTTGCAAGTGTGTATTTGTCTCGTTTAAAGTTAAATTCATGTAAAATTGCATGTGAAGGTCATGTGATATGATTTGGAATCCATATATGATTCTCATGTTAATGCCATGTGATTCTCATGTGCATCACATGTGAAACCTTTGTGAAACTCATGTGATTCCCATGTGATTACTGATAAGAATAAGACATTTAAAAACACTTCCGTGTTATGGCAATTGTTAATTTCCAATAGATATGGGATGTCGTGTGTGTGTGTGTGTGTGTGTGTGTGTGTGTGGGGGGGGGGGGGTGCGTGCGTGCGTGTGTGTGTGCAGGTAATTTTACTGGGCAAATGCAACACCCAAAAGCAGACTAAAGAACATGCACTGTAACACTGTGTCAGTTGGTGCTGTCTTTGCAGGAGTCATTTGTTTAAAGTTTTACAACTATTGTATAATTACACAATTGTAGAGGGGGGAGGCCTCAGGGAAGACCCAGGACTAGATGGAGACACTATTTCTCTACACTGGCCTGGGAACGCCTCGGGATCCCCCAGTCAGAGCTTCCTAATGTGGCTCGGGAAAGGAAGGTTTGGGGTCCTCTGCTGGAAATGCGGCCCCCGCGACCCTGCGACTCCGGATAAGAGGATGAAGATGGATGGATAAACAATTGTAGAAATATTACAAAGAAAATAGTATTTATAACAACCATTGCTGTGCAGAATGTGGGCTATCTGTGAGAAGTGTTGGGACGCAACATGTATAGTTAATCCCTTAATTTAAATAAATAAATTAAATAAAATATATAAATAAAAAAACAATAACTGTAATTTATTACAGTTACCAACATATTGTCAGATTACATTTTATAAAATTGTAATTATTTCTTCTTATGATTACTTCTATGACAAATTTAAAAGGGAAGTGTGCAGCAAAAAAATTCATTAATTTAACAGAAATGAGGTCCTATACTTTAATCTGATCCCTGAGCAACATGAATGCTCACAAAATAAAACAAAAAGACAACGCTATAGCCTACATTGCTTTGGATGGCATTTCAAATAACAGTGTTAAGGCATGAAGTAATCTAAAAGTAATGGAAATCAGATTGTGTTACTAAATTTGGATAATCCAAAAATTGCGTTACTGATTAGAATTTTAGTATGTTAACTATAAACTGTAACTGACTACATTGAAAAAGTAACCCACCGAACCCTGTTTGTGTATATAGGCCTACATGCATCTTTCATATTGTGTTGGGTTATTGATGTCACCAACAGACCCGAATAAAGCCATTTTTCAACTGAAGACTAAACACCCTAAACAGAATATTTAACTGTGCTTATCATAAAATTAAAATAAATAGATGAAAGTATATTTCCGCGCCGAATGAATAACTCAGACATCATCTTTTAATTTGGTTGATTAAAAATCACAAGAATCAATAAACGATCATTTAGATCAGCAGCATATATACAACAAATATCATTAGCATTTTTATGGACCTTCAGACAGAAAAAAAAGTAACATAAAATGACGTCGTTTGCGATATAGTGATTGCATTTCTCAATTATAAATGGCTCTGCACATTGACAATATTGCAGCGTGTTTTGTCAACAGCCAGGTCCGACAGAAATGATTAGCTAGTTGTTGTTTCTGATACTTTAATGCAATCTTCTGATATTGAGTTTGTGTAATAAATGTTGCTTTGTCTATTAGTGAGTGACAATCACTCAAGTCACCGAAATGCCAGTTCGCTCCAAGCGAGTCGTTGTTTCCTGAATACCAATTTCCATAGTCTACTTAAATAAATAAATACATGAATAAATAAATGTGTCCCTTTTTACATTATTGAGTTGTAAATCACGGACAATAACATCATGACCTCTTAAAATATTTAGACCCTGTAGTTTAATCAATGAGTAAGAATGTCCTTCTCATTACATAAATATGAGCAGATTGTATGATCTTTTAAAGTAATCACACGTATTGGTTTAGATTGGGCTTGTCATGTCACTTAAACTAATGGGTAGCCTAGGTAAGAGCTTGGATAAAGGACCACTATAAATTCGTATGTCTGACTTTAACCGCTTTTCGAAAGCATGAAAAATGCAAAGTTTGGGCAATAAAGTTTATTGAAAAGGCGTGGCCTTCGATGGTGGGAAATGCATTCACTAGATCTGTTTATTGTTGCAGGAAACATGGGTACCTATCTTACACTTGTTTACAGAGGATATAATATAATTGAGTTCTTCAAACTGTTATTGCTGAATGTCATTTTCTCCTTGGTTAAATTCACGATTGACACTGCAAAATGTCCTGAAGCTGTAAAACAAATAATGCACCAGTCTGCAGATTATATTTCGCGGTTACCCAGTGTTCCGTTAAAACGGAAAACCAATAAGGAATTGTGCAATCAGCTAAGAAAAATATCATAGGCTCTATTTTGATTTAAACTCTAGTAAGCATATCTTCTAAATTATAATTTAGTAGAACAACATGTTGGCCAAACAGTATGATATGTTATTGTAAAATAACACAAAAGTCTAACCAAATAATTAATTTGTACTTTGTACGGATATAGGTTCTATAGGCATACTGAATGTACTGTATACTGCACTGTACGTAGGCTACAATACATTAAGCAATCAGAACATGATCTACATCTGCCCTCTTGTGGTAAAGGAAAAGCATATCTTTGACATTCTTCAAACACAGGTATATTTTTTTCTTCTTTTTTGCAGTAGGCTATCAACCATGTGATTACAACGTGGCACTCGAAGTTTAGCCTTACACTGTATCTTATTTGTATTTTTTTATATTTGTATTTGTTTTGAGTCAGATGTGAAGCTTTGCAGTTGACTTCGGATTCATTTATTCACAGGCCTGATAATGGTCTGCGCATGACATGGAACCACGTGGGCTGGTTTCGAAGACTTCAAGGCGGTCCATTGTAGTTGCATGAACTTTCTTACTGTAGAACTTCATTGCTAAGTGATCTACTGACTATCTGCACTTTTTCTCACAGGCGACATATTAACGGTAAACATGGCGTGCGCAGAAATTGGTGAGTTTTCCTGGAAAGTTACTTTAGATTTTAATGATCTACAGTAATATAAGAACAATTTGCTGTCAATGTGCTAGCTTGCTCGCTTTTAGCTAATATGCTACGCAGTGATTGCCTAGTGTTTTGATGCTCAAAATAACTAGACTAGGTAGAATTATGGAAACTCTGAAAACGATGTAATTTTGTTTGTATTTAAGCGCTCTTGAGTGTGTCGGACAAGACAGGATTATTGGATTTTGCCAAAAGGCTTGTGAACGTCGGACTTTCCTTGGTTGCATCAGGTGGAACAGCTAAAGCCTTGCGCGATGCTGGACTGACTGTCAGGTAGGTTCATGCTATCCGTTACGCGATACTGTGCAATTCGTTTCTCTCCACAGGTAAACCTTTTAGGATGCTGCTGTGTAGAGCTACACAGTCGACCATTACACGAAACCTTGTCTCTCCTGTGTGACAGGGATGTTTCTGAGCTGACTGGGCATCCGGAGATGCTGGGAGGCAGGGTGAAGACCCTCCACCCGGCCGTCCATGGGGGAATCCTGGCCAGGCGCACCCCTACAGACACAGCAGATATGGATAAACTAGGTTACAGCCTCGTCAGGTAAGGATGTGGTAGACTAAACCCTTTTGTATTTATTAATCTTGAAAAGTCAGTCTAAAATTACATCTAAAAGCAATTTAAATATACAGCAATATAATTATTCGTATTGGACCAGGAACTTTAGCATCTGGCCAAACTGGAACATGTGATCAATGCATATTCATCTGATTTTCTGGGCACTGCATACTTGTGTGTGTGTTTATATGGGAAGCATATGTATCTAATTTGGCAGTTGGTTAATTGAGAGAGAGCTGTCCTTGTCAGATTATCATGTGACTCCTGTTGCATCCTGAAGATATCTGATTGACTTAGATAGGAATCTGTTGACTATGCACATATTCATGTGGTTGAGTGATTTATATAATTTTGTTAATATTCTTTTGGTTTTAGAAATAACTATGGGATGCTTGTATCAGTATAGTTTAATAAAATAATATAAATTTATAAATATCATCGTATCCCTGTGTTTAAAGGTTATACATTTTGGAGGTGTCCACAATTGGAAACTGTTAACTGTTAGTGGTCCCCGATCCTGGTCCTAGAGGGCCACTGCCCTGAATGTTTTGTGTTTTAGATGTCTCCCTGCTCCAACACACCTGATTCTAATGAATAGCTTGTTATAACGACCCATTCATTTGAATCAGGTGTGTTGGAACAGGGAGACATTTTAAACGTGCAGGGTAGCGGCCCTCTATCTAGGACCAGTATTGGGGGAACCCAGCTGTAAATCATAAACATGTAACATCAGTAGAAAACATAATTGAACTCTTGTCATTTGATAATATTGTATGCATTTGTGAACCAATAATGGTGCAAGTATTTTACACTAAAAATGGACTGAAATACAATGCTCTCTGCATGTTCAGGGTGGTGGTGTGCAATCTCTATCCATTTGTGAAAACCATCTCTAGCCCGGTTGTTACTGTAGAAGATGCTGTGGAGCAGATAGATATTGGTGAGTAATGGAGTTGTGGCAGTGGTCAGCAATGTACTGTTGGCGTGAATATGACTTATTGTATATGATGCGTTGTTTATGTGCTAATGACACTGTCTAATGTGTGTTCAGGGGGTGTGACCCTTCTCAGAGCCGCGGCCAAGAATCATGCCCGTGTCACTGTTGTATGTGACCCATCTGATTACTCACTGGTCGCCACGGAGATGGAAGGTTCGGAATGCAACGACACGACCCTGGAAACTCGCAGGACGCTCGCCCTCAAAGTACGGTGAAATGACATAGGAACACAATCTGTATTTCTCACGTTCACAATGTTCAGACTTTAGGTGCTGTTCTTTTATTTGCCAGAGGGGGCAGAGTGGAGTCAGCATGGAATTTAGACATTTTACAATCTGACAGCCCAGGGGTCACAACAAGTGTTGCCTAATTACTCTAACTGCTTTTAAGCAGTGTTAGTCATTCTCAAATGCTTGCTAACTAACTCACACATTGAAGCTTTGTCCTCTGGTAATATTATGGCTTTGTTGTTAGTGTTTTTTGCCACTTTGTTTATGTTCCTATTTACCTGGCCAGGGCTTTTTATTTAACACGCGCAGAGAACGTTAAGATGGCTAAATGTGAGGAGATATTTGATTAATTTGACAAGTTTATTAGCTTGCAATAGCTGACTATACCTTAAGTGACTTATGCATATACACTATAGTGTATTTGGAAATAGCCTGCCAATGCTGAGTGTTGTGTGGTGCGGTCTACATCACTTTGTTTTCCATTTAAATAGCTAGGGCTGTGTAGGAACACCTGATTATTTTTCAGTGTGCGCACCGAACGTTATCAGACTGTAAGGAGATATTTACTGAGTCTGACGGATTGTATTGGATTACAATTGTTTACGTCACCTTTTTTAAATGTGGGGGTCAGTATAAGACAAAGTCCAGGGGGTTCTATCACTAGTGTTGAAACAGTATGTTATGGTTGGGTTATCTCATTCCTTCCAACCTTTACACTATTGCCAGATTAGTTGGCCCCAGCCAGCTAGGCTGAGTAGATGTTCTGAGTGCCTCACTGGAACTAAAGGGCGCCAGGGTTGTTGGTTATTATATAGTTCCATGGGAGTGATGCATTGTAAATAGTGGTGTAACGGATCGTGGTTGATCCGTGACCCATTTGGATCACTCCCCACGGTTCGGCACGCATGTGAACCGCGGATCACAAAGTTAACAATCATTGTGTGAATATAATTATCTCCACTGAATGAATCTCCAGGTGCAGTTGAGAGACATGTTTTGAAGCGCTGAATGTTGAGTTTTCACATGATCGGGGTATGAATCTAATCAGCGGCTCGCTTGTGGGGTGAAAAAAGACAAAATACCAGATGGGCCTACGCACGAGAGGGCTGAACGCGCAGAGCGTACTTGGAGCTAAAGTGCCAGCTTTTTCAGTTGTCTTTTCTCTGCCGTGCTTCGCATGCTGCAAGGATTGCCCTGGCTTTTACCTGCCCCGACGATACCAATGCGGATAATTAAACAGCTTGGCGTTCACTGTGCTCGAGTGGTGCTCGAGCAATGCTGAAAATTAACATGCCTGTTCTCGCCAACTCTGGAGCTCTGCCGCAACAGCACAACCTTGCGTGTGATACTGCCTTTTAACAATTCTACAAGCGCCATTTATTTGTTAAAAGTAGGCATAAAAGGTGACCGATTTAAGAATGTTTGATTATTTAATATATTTGGCTGAGCCAAAACGGGACTAAGCTATGTTTGTGTTGCCACGCAACACAAACATTTCCTGCAGATCTACATGCTACTTTGTCTTTTTTTACAAAGTCCATTAAAGTTACAGTCTGCTGATCCCTTGCACCACATTGTGAATGTATTGAAACTGATTGTTCAGTTTTTTTTGTATGCTCTACAGGCAAGAAAAAATGAAAAATTATATATAAAAAAAAAAAAGGATTACTGAAACTAATGCATGTTATAAAATGTATTTCCCCTGCTCTGTGCACACTCACTGTCCCCTCCCAGGCCTTCACACACACTGCGCAGTATGACGAGGCCATATCGGACTACTTCCGTGGTCAGTACAGCCGCGGTATCTCCCAGCTGCCCCTGCGCTATGGCATGAACCCCCACCAGGCACCCGCCCAGCTCTACACCCTGCAGCCTTCCCTGCCCCTCAGAGGTAGAGTTGACCCGCTGCTCAGTGTAAGGTAGTACATCTGGATTCATGTCTCATAATACAGGTGGGGTGCTAACTCAATGTTTTAGAGGCACTGCTCCGCATTACAGCCTCCCCCGACCATAACATACTTGGTGGTTAATGAATCTGTGTAAAAGTGCACATTCCCATACAGTTGATGAGACTATTGTTTTTGATAAAGTACTGGAATGTACCAATTACTAGACTTTCAATGTCTTATTTGTCTGGGGACCCTTTCCTAATCTGAAGAAGTCAATATGTTTGCTCTTGTGTGATTTAAATGTACTTTCCTCTTTTCTGCTTGCTACCAGTCGTCAATGGTTCACCTGGCTTCATCAACCTGTGTGATGCCCTGAATGCCTGGCAGTTGGTTAGAGAGCTGAAGAGCGCCCTGGGGATTGCTGCCGCCACCTCCTTCAAGCACGTCAGTCCTGCCGGTGAGAGCGCTGGTCGGTGGACCTGCGCTTATAAGGCTACCGTACACACACAGCACGTCTCAATGGTTCTCTCGCTTGTTCAGGAGCTGCAGTTGGTGTTCCTCTGAGCGAGGAGGAAGCCAAAGTGTGCATGGTGAACGACATGCTGAAGGATCTCACCCCTCTGGCCACAGCCTATGCCAGGGCTAGAGGTCAGACATCAGACCCGGGACACTCAAGAACAACACTTTGTGACCATTTAAGTGTTGTTATATATTCTTTCTGTCTGACTTAATTTATGATGTGCTACCTCACTGTTTTTGTTTGTTTTTGAGTACGCTCTGTTAGAACTGGGACGTCACTTTTAAAGTCTGTACTTCATGTGGAGTCCCTTGTGGGTTTTAAGTTTACTGGAGGAGCCGCGTCAACGCCGTCAATTGTCTTGTAAGCCTTCTTCGTGTGCTCTGTAGGTTCGGACAGAATGTCCTCATTCGGGGACTTCATTGCCCTGTCGGATGTGTGTGACGTCCCCACAGCCAAGATCATTTCAAGAGAGGTAGGTTATTCTACCTTCTCAATACTGCTAGCATGGTGAATGAAAAGCGAATGTTACACTCTGCTGGATGAACTGATATGCGATAGTGACTGTTTTTTTATTTATTACATTTTGTTTTGTGTGAACTCAGGTTTCTGATGGCATCATTGCTCCCGGTTATGAAGCAGAGGCTCTAAAGATCCTCTCCAAGAAGAAAAATGGCAACTACTGTGTGCTTGAGGTGAACTGAAGCCGTGTAGCCTATTTTAACACTAGAACTGAGCTTGGGCCGTTAATGAATGGGTTCCATAACCACAATGTCTCCAGATGGATGCAGACTACGAGCCCGACGAGCCTGAGGTGAGAGTGTTGTTCGGTCTCTACCTCAAGCAGAAGCGGAACGGAGCACTCATTGACAAGGCACTGTTCAGCAATGTAGTTTCCAAAGGCTCGGTGAGTCACCTTTCAACGGCAACGTGTTTTAAACGTAGACCGCAAGACGCATGTCAAATGTTCAACCGTTCATTGTGTTAACTGAAAAACAGCAGTTTTTAAGGTGACGCGTCTAAACGTTTTTCATATTCTTTGTGTGTGCCAGCTCTCAGACAACGCTGTTCGTGACCTCATCGTGGCAACCATCGCGGTCAAGTACACCCAGTCCAACTCCGTGTGCTATGCCAAGGATGGGCAGGTACCGTTGCTGTGGGAGCACAGGGAGTAGAAGGGGAAGCTGTGTTAACATCGGCATTGATGGCTGTGTGCGTCATCAGGTTATTGGAATTGGCGCCGGCCAGCAGTCTCGCATCCACTGCACGCGTCTCGCAGGCGACAAAGCCGATAACTGGTGGCTGAGGCACAACCCGCGTGTCCTTGCCATGAAGTTCCGCAGCGGCGTGAAGCGGGCCGAGATGGCCAACGCCATCGACCAGTACGTCAGTGGAACCATTGGAGAGGTGAGGGGTTTTATTTATACATGCATACACCTGACTGCCTGTAACGTCTTCCTAGCCATTATAATGGGATATACATGTATGGATGGATAGAGAGATCTTAAAAACACACGTACTGTTTAGCGTTCCAGTAAGTTCTGGGACACTACGCTAAAACTGTCTTGTTTAGTGTGCGTGTTGTTCTTCAGTATTTATTCATTGTTACTTGCATTGTTGTGTACAGCTTCTAAATGTGCTTTATGAATAAACTGACTTGACGGACATCTGTACTGTGTTCCAGGGGCCTGACCTCGCGGCGTGGAAGTCTGTGTTCGAGGAGGTCCCTGAGCCCCTGTCAGAGACTGAGAAGAAAGACTGGCTCAGTTCCCTCCAGGCTGTGGCGCTGAGCTCGGATGCCTTCTTCCCCTTCAGAGATAATGTGGACCGTGCCAAAATGGTAGGCAGCACGTTCAGGCCTCTTGGTGTCCATTGTGCTTGTTGCCCTGTGGTTAACAAGCTATATAACATTTTGGTCTTCAGTCATCGGTAATGCATGATTAGGTAATAGAATCATACGGTGCGCATCATCATGCTGTTTATTGCTTCTGAATGGACTGTAAAGTATGCACCAGTCTAGGTACTCTATAGGCTGCTTGAAAGGACACTTCTCAATTTGTCCACAATTGCTCTTTTGGTTAAAACTGCTGAGGGCTCTTTTGCTGCCCCCTGCAGGCGCAAACATAGTGGCATTCACAGTACGTTAACTAGTGAGGCAGATGTTTGTTCTGAGGTTGCTGTGGCACAACTGAGAAGTGTACCTGTTATATAACACACTGGTTTGCTACTGTACGTTTGCTTCACCTGTGTGTGTGTGTGTGTGTGTCTCTGTAATCTATCTGTAGAGTGGTGTTGAGTACATCGCAGCGCCCGCAGGCTCTACAGCTGACCAGGTTGTGATCAACGTCTGTAACGAGCAGGGCATCGCGCTGGTGCACACCAATCTGCGTCTCTTCCACCACTGAGCATCAGCGCTCATCTGCCTTCTCCCCTGGAACTACATTTCCCAGTCCTGCTGCTGCGTCTAACATTAGACATTGTTAGGAAACCGCTTTAAGTTTACACTTCAGCTTTACGCGCTGACATTCCTTCCCTGTTGGGTAGTGCACAAGGCTTACAAAGGTCACAGCTGTACTATATTACTGCACACTAGTTACATTCCCAACCAGTCAACGCTCATGTAAGATTGAGTGGTGTTTACGATTTCAATGTCAATTCATGTCGCAACATTAAACTTTGTTTTTCTGCTGTTTAAACATTTATTTAGTCTGTCCTCATTTACAACTGAAAGTGACACTATTTAGTGTAATGCAATTGTATAAGTAAAACACATTTTATGAGGCTTGAGAACATGCTTATGCAATACAATTTGGCAATAGTGCTGTAGCAAAAATCAACCTAAAAATACAGTATAATCATTAACCAAGTATTGGTTAACGCAATAATGGGCACTCTTCAGCTTTATTAAAATACACGTTTCATTGTCAACTGTTGGCAACAACTTTGGCACAAAAGATACAAAAATAGACAGTATAAATCCACATACCCCATTTCAAGCATTCACTCAAGTGTGACTGGAAAGATAACTTAAAAGGTAAAGAATTGACTTATGTGTCAAACATACAGTGCTACAATAGTAGATACTACAAAATCAAAACTAATAGCAAGTCTTTCAAATTGACATTCTTGTAACGCAGTGCATTATTTCCAAATGGAACTTTGATTAGGAAGATAAAATGGTTTGTGGTAATTTACTAAATTTACTCGAGTCTGAATCTCGAAGAGGTCTAAAGGTCAAACTGATCAAGGAGAAAGCTACATTTAAACTGGTTTGATCATTTCTACGTTCCAATCAAGTAATGTTTGATTGGTAGCAGTAGAACCGTGTAAGTGTTAAAATCAGAAAGGCACCTCCTGTAGGGACAAGGCAGAAGTGAGTGGGTGGAAAGAAGGATCCAATTTACTCCCCGGGGTTCTGCACTGCGTCGGCCAGCAGCGCGGGACGCAAGCACTCGATGGGGCACTCGATTTTCTGTCCAGGGGAAATTGAAATTGTATTTATATAGAACACAAGGATGAAAATAAAATGAGACATTTGTGTATTTCATTAAACTCTTAAACAAAAATGGTATGGCACCCACCATTTTGTGTAATGTGCTTTCTCTTAATGTGACGGGGTGCAGTAAGCTGGCATCAACTCCCGCACCTGGCTTGTGACATTTCTCACAGCGCCAACCCTGTCAACACCACACGCATGAAAACATTGTACTGTAGGCCTACTTCCCCCACAAACGGCAACACTAAAACATTACGTGCTTGTACAATTGTTAGCAAGTATTAATACAGGATGACGTGTATCACCTTTTGTCCTCCATAGCATGTGCAGCTACAGATTGCACCTAGATACTCCTTCTGCCACTGATGTCCCACCTGGTAGGTCTTCCCTTCATCGTAGCACACAGAGGCATCTGCAACGGCATGCGTTAATTATATACAAGGTAAAGGTGCATTATTGTCACATACAGAAACAGATCTTCTGTGTTTAACCCCATCCCTCAAGGGAGCAGTGGGCAGCCACTGTGCAGCGCCCGACTCCAGATTGACTACCGATGCAGCAGAATTGACCAGTGCGGGGGTTAACAGGCACTTACGTGGTTCACACTTGAACTCTCCCTTGCCATTACCGAGGCAAGTACAACTCATCATGTGTCCGTTTTCCAACTGGCGGTCCCACTTCTCCCCAATACGATAGTTGAAGCCATTGTCATGGCACCACTCTGATGACAAGATAGCAGAAGAATGAAAATGCTTGTCTTTTTTATTAAATTTTTACTACTATTATTATTTAATAGGTGCATTTCCAGACATCTTACTGGAGGAGTCGCATCTAAAGTGTCCGCTTCCAAGTCCCAGGCACCTGCACCACAACTTGAAACCCGTCTCTGACATGCGCTCCCATTCAGCACCCACGCTGTGATAGGTAGCAGTGAAGGTGTCGTAACACGAGTCCTCCGTAGCCACAGCCCCTTCTTGCACTGAGGCAGAAGGGAGAGTTTATTGAGACAAGCAATTCCGCTGCTACTTCAAACCGTTTTGGGACATCCCAGGAGGAAAAGAAAGACATTCCCTACCACTGTTCCCAGCTGTAACGATCTCTTCAAGAATCTTATGCTTTAGCGCCCCCTTCAGGGCCTCCACGATCACATTGTAGGATGCTCCGGAGGTCAGGCCAATCAGCGTAGCACTCCTGGCGGTGCTGGGCAGTCGCATCTTAAGACACCGACAGACAGTGATTGAGCGAGTCATGTTCAGCATCAGAGACTGCGTTCAGCATCAAAAACCCTACACAAAGCCAGAGGTCATGTAGACCCTGTTTTGTCCTACCTGGAACATCTTCTCATTCATTGGACTCAGTGGGCTGCAGGAGACCAGGTAGCCGGAGCTCTGGCTGTACGGTATCCAGGAGATGGCGGTCTGGGTCCGCGCCTCCTGTGGGAGACCCGTGTCGTTCCCTGGGAAATCAAACGTAAAGCCGGCGGGAACGTTGAGGGTCACCAAGGGAGCCCTGCGCCCCTCCCTGTCGGGTAGGGGCACAAAGACGAGTGGCTCGCGCACCTGTGGGCCGCCACCGTTCCCACTGCCCCCATTGTTGTTGTGCTCTGTGTACTCCACGCTCTGGCCACGGTCACTGTACACGTCGTTCCCCGTGGGGCCCACTACCGGGACGCGGATGTCCCCGGCAGTCTCGGGGACATCCAGCCTGTCGCCGGAGCCGCCGGGCGGAGGCAGAGGCAGTGGCAGCGAGGGCTCTGGCTCTATCATGCGGGAGAGAGGGGGGTTAGGGAAGCAAGCTGGTTAGACTGGCAGGAGGCTGCAGTAGCATATGTCAGCCACGTGGGGGCAGAGGAAGTGCAACATTTCCACTGCTATGCCACAGTTTGACATGCATACTACTGCTCACACACCACTGCTTTTTGAATGAGATGTCCGATGGCATTCAAAATAGAAGCTGCTTTTCTCTCAATCCCCCAGCGACTGATTTAATGCATGGTTAATCCCTAAAGCCTTTAGTGATGCAAGGCCACACCTTTAATTTAGCATTTCACACAGCCACTCTTATTCAAAACCTTATTTATGTATGAGAAACAAAATCAAGGTTTTGCTTACCAGTCCTTGAATTCTGTCCACCCTATTGCCAGGCTTTTGTGTGTGCGTGTGTGCGTGTGTGCGTGTGTGTGCGTGCGTGTGTGTGTGTGTGTGCGTGCGTTTGTGTGTTGCTTATGAAATACTTACGAATCCTGATTCTGCCCACTAGAGGGGTGCTTCTCTGTAAGTTTTGGAGGGCAATAATCTTTATTGTGTATTCTGTATCTCCTCTCAGGCCTAAGGAGAGTGGTTATTTGGACATTAGTTGACTCACTGACAATATAGAGCAGGGTGAAATTTGAATATTTCCCACAACTATAATCACTAAAATAATATGTGCTAATATAGATCTACTAATACAGAGGTCTTCAACAGTGGGTCTGGGACCCCTAGGGGATCGTCAGCGGTACTGTAGGGGGTCCTTTGAATTCTATGATCCCAAACTTAGTTTCATACAAAAATCTAAATGTCAGAACATATACATTAAAGTAAAATAAACCTGTGCTACGAATATATAAATATGTCAATACTTATTTTAATGGCTTACTTAGTGGCCTACTTTAATACATAGGCTGCCATACACATTAGTGTTGGCCCGGTAAATCAATATTTTATATGATATGTGCCGTGTAAAGTTGTAGCCCTCTGTACTAACATACTAATAGAGAAGGCACACTCAGAACAAGTGGTTCTGTGGGTGCCAAACGTCGGGCAGTTAGCTCAAATACGTGCCGCTGATGGTGGCGTGTCTCTGGCCTGCGTGCGGCTGTGGCGTGAGAGGCCGTGGCTGCTGCCCGTAGCTCTCGTACGTCACAAGGTATCCTGTGATGCGTGTGTTCGGGGGCTGCCACGTGAAGGACACAGAGCTGGGGGTCACGGCTGTGAACTGGAGGTTGGTGGGAGCCTGGACGATGGCTTTGACTGCAGGGAGAAAAGGCGGAAAAAAGCATTGCATTATCACCTGTGTGTGTGTGTGTGTGTCTGTATGTATGTGTGTGTACGCTTACTTGTTGTCACAGTAAAGGATAACGCAGCACTCTTTGTGTGGTCATTCAAGGTGTAGAGGTCGATGGTGTAAGTGGTGCCGGGCTGCAGACCTTTAGGCAAACCAAACAGGAAATGGAATGGTCATACAGGCGCATACCCCGAAGCACTGTTCTGTTGCAGTCCTTTTTGAGCCACGACACCCCCAAAAAGTTGTGTGTACTGTGTACAGTATGCACAAGATAGGTGTGGCAAATATACACATGTAAATATACATTATAAACACTATGAATTACAACACATGCAAATATACAGTATACACTAGAAATTACAAGACAATACAACAAGTTTCACAAGTTCAATTACACACTTCCACATTTCTGAACGCATCCTACTTTACCAGCCAGTGTTCCTGTGTACCTGTGAGTGTGTATTCACGGCGGTCTCCAGGGATGGTCTCTCTGATCGTGGGACGTGAACCTCCCTGGGGCGTGGCCTCCAGGAGGAAGCCCGTGATGGTCTCCTCCTTGTTGCGCCACGCCAGCGTGACAGAGGTGTCCTTCAGCTGGCTGACACGCATGCGTTTGGGGGGGCTGACGTCTGCATGAAGGGCCCAAGAAGGAAGACGATTACAGTGTATGGTAACAGGTATACATGAACACCTGTTTATGCAAATATCTAATCAGTGATTCGTGGAAGCAGCTCATTGTGTTTAAGGATGTAGTCCAGGCCAAGAGGCAAATTGTTCAGTGCAGATATCAGAATGGTGACAAAAAGTGATTAGTGTCGGTGGGATGACTGCTGGTGCCAGACAGTGAGGTCTTAGCATCTCAGTCTGTGCAGAATGCACAGACTGAGATTAACCCGTTAAACCCGTTAATTAGACCCAGTTATTAGACCCGTTAAAAGCCAGTTGTGTGAGACAACATGAGTCATAAATGAGCAAGGCCAGCGGAGAATGGCCAGAATGGTTCAAGCTGGTTCAAGCTCAACCATGGAACGTTCATGGTGTACCTAATAAAGTGACCGTGCGTGCGTGTGTGCGTGTGTGTGTGTGTGTGTGCGTGTGTGTGCGTGTGTGTGTGTGTGTGTGTGTGTGTGTGTGTGTGTACTGTGTATGTGGGGAAGGGGGCGGGGATAACTGCTTACCCTCCTGTGTTGTGGCTTCTCCCGCCAATGGTCTACTGGTGACTGAGTTCTTAAGGGCGTAAACATATACCTGATACGTTGTTGACGCCTAACAGTACAGTACACAAACAAAGACTTAGTGTTCATGTGGCTGAAAACACCATAAGTTTCCATTGAACTACAGTCTGGGAAGAGCCTTATTTACCATTAGTTCTGGTATGAACACGCGGTTGGTATTAGGAGCAAGTTCCATCTCCTTGGCGGCGGCGTTGGTGTTCTTCGGGTTGACGACCACACGGTAACCAGTCAGACGTGCGCTAGGGGCACGCCATGACACAGTGAAGGATGATGAACCAATATCTGAGATGTCCAGATTGGTTGGAGCAGGCATGACTGAACAGCGAGAGGGAAAATGGAACAATAGTCCCAGTGAGATTATTACTGCCCATCAATAAACCAATGTTTCCTCATCTGTGGTTTGTGCATAAACTGTAATTGGTTACTGAACTATCGGCTAACGCACAACGTTATATCTTTAGGAGCTCAGGATTTAAATAATATTATGGTCATGCAACATGAAGAACTGTTTTCCACCATAATCAAGTATTCTTAATAAATTATACAATACAATTCAATATAGCTGTGGTCAGTTTAGAATTCATAAAATAGAGATTATGACTAGCTTTCTGTGACTGTCTCAAGTGTGTGCTTGAGAACAAAAATATGAAAAGTTGACAGGACAGTGTCTGGTTAGTCACGTAGCCTAAAAACAAAGGATTATTTTCCCGAAACGCCATCATGACATCCAAAACGCGACCATATGGATTAATGCGCTAGAGCGCAATAGTCCAAAATTGACCACAAATTCTAGAAGTGCGCCCCCTACCTGTGGCCTGGTTCCCCACCAGCGGTGTGCTGCGAGTGTGTCCGTTGAGGGCGATGACTTGAATGGTGTATTCTGTACCAGGCTGAAGGCCCCTCAGAAGCACTGTGTTTTGGTCACCTCTAGAGGGCTCCTGCATCTCGTACTCCGGTGTCTCCAGGCTGGAATAAATTATTTTGTACATCGATGTCGTGCTATCTGGGCTCTCCCATGTGATCCTCATGGAGCTCGTACCAACGTCAGAGAAGGTCAGGGATTTAGGGCGGTCCATTGCTGCATAAAAGGAAAATGTCGTATTTCAACTTTCTAATGAAATGTTATTATCCTTAATACATATCTCTATTGTTCATAGTTGGCTGTTATTACAAAAAGGTTAGTTAGAGTTAGTGAATAGTTTCACACCAACCTGTAATAGCATTCTCCACCACTGGGGAAGACGGCTCTCCATCAGTTCCCAAGGCGTAGACGCTCAGGACATACTCCACAGTGGGCATCAAGCCCGTGAACGTGAGCTCTCTCTGGTCTGCATTGGGAGAGAGGAGAAGTTTAAAGGCAAAGTCAGCTATTGCACACTAATACACATTTAGTCAAATTCACCCGCGCTCTCATCGCATTTCGCTATCTTACCGGTCTCTGTGTGTGTTGAAAAAATCTAATCTGAAACTGTGAAACATTTGTATTTTATTGAGCATTCATATCTAAGACTTTATCTCTGCTTATCGTACCGGGGGCCACCACCTCCGAGAAGGAAGGTCCCACACCGTTCTTGGGGACACCAGTGACTCTGTAGCCTCTGATGGGGCCATTTGCAGGGGACCAGCGTACGGTGATGGTGTTGTATCTCACATCAGTCACCTTCATGTCACGGGGGGATTCCATTTCTGCAGTAATTCAAGTCAAGTTTAGTTCTATAGCCCATAATCACATTGCAGTCTCAAAGGGCTGTACAGCCTATATTTCACATGGAAACAAACAGCACCCGCATAAACTGCTCCTTTTAATGAAAAAACTTCCATTAAAAACCCCACAGGGAAAAAATGAAGAAACATTGGGAAGGGACCACAGAGGGAGGAATCCACCCCTCCAGGACGGTTATGATGCAATAGGTAAGAACAGAATGCACATTCTGTGAGCTCTAATGTAATGTATTCTGCAACTCTTTCACAAGGTTGCCATACCCGTCTTGTGTGTGATGTAGACTGGAGTGCTCGTGACAGGGTTGTCCCCTCTCCCGCTGGCAGCATACACTGTTATGGTGTAATCTGTACCAGGATTCAGGTCTCTGATGGTTGCAGTTGTCTCAGTGCCAGAAATGGTGAACTCTTTTGGAGTCTCTCCAGCTGGGAAAGAATAGAGAAGTATGTTCGAACACAAAGAAAAGCTCAAAGCCTGAATCCAGAGCAACACCAACCAAACATACCTTCTCCATAGGTGATCTTGTAGTACCTCACTATGACAGAGGGTGCTTCCCAGTGGATCGTGATGCTTGTGGGAGTGGATGTAGCAACCCTCAGGTCAGTGGGAGTGTCAGAGACTGTGACATGGATGAGTAGAGGTTAGCACCAAGAACCACGCTGGAAACACTGAAAGCATTTTTTCCAGATGGTTCCGGAATAATGCTTGAGCGTGCTTGAACATGTGTGTTGAGCTCCTCTCAACACACATGTTCTAACCCTCACAAGCTTCCCTTCATTCTTAGTTGTGTTCACATACATAAACTGTGTGCCGCTGGGGTGAAATATGTTTCTGGAAGGGGGGGGCTGGAGACTCATCAAATACTCACTGGTCGCCTGGCTGCCGGTCAGAGGTTGGCTTTCCCGTCTGCCGTTCACAGCAATAACATAGACACTGTACTCGGTCTCTTGTTCGAGCTCTGTCAAGGTGTAGTGTGTTCTGGTCGGAGGAAGTCTCTCTTCCTTTGCCCGCCCGCCGCTGATCATTTGGTAGCGGAGGCGGTAGCCCGTAATAAGAGCTGTCGGGGCTTGCCAATGAACCGTGAAGGACTTGGTCTTGATTTCTGTGAAGTCCAGGCCAGTAGGGGAGTCCAGAGCTAGCATTGGACGGGGAGTGTGGTACGTCACCATTAGTTAATTTTGTCAAAATGCTGTTTGTTCACTAAAGCCCATTATTGTTCTCATATACTCACTAGTTCTATATGTGTCTGCGATCGGCACACTCTCTCTTTCTCCATACACACATGTAACACTGATGCGGTATTCTGTGTCGGGAAGGAGGTCTGCATGGAACCCAGCCAGGAGGGAACAAATGGTTAGCATCACCATAAAAGCAAGGCATAATCTCCCCATGGTGCGCTGAAGGTGACCACGGCTTACGCTGCAGCAGGTACGTGCTGGTGGCTCCACCCACATTCACCTCCTTGACGTCATTGTCACTACTGGTTGGGTGGTAGCGGAGGACAAAGCGTGTAATGTCCCTTAGAATGGCCTCAGGGACCCTCCAGGTCACCCTTATGTGATCAGGGCCTTCGCCTCCGAAGCTCAAGTCAGTGGGGGATTGAAGGGCTGCAAATATAAGCTGTTTCTTTAGTGAAAGCCATGTGATCAATTGAAGCATTTGGATGACAATACATTATATAACAACTATACAACGACATTCCATTACATTTATAAATGGCAAACTACATTTATTTTATTTGACCTCCACTGTAATACGAATGGCAATATGTGTGAAGTGAAAAAATGTATTACAATATTACAATAATAACTGAATGGGAATGCCTTTTTTTGTTTTCAATAAACACTTTAATCTTTCTCATGTGTCTTAGCCCTTAGCCTATAGCCGTTCACCCTTAGCATTTAGCCTTTAGCCCATAGCTTTTAGCATTATCCCTTAGCATTTAGCCCTTAGCCCATATCCCTTAGCCCATATCCCTCAGCCCATATCCCATATGCCATAGCCCTTAGCCTATAGCCTATAGCCCATAGCTTATAGCCCATAGCCCATAGCCATTAACCCTTAGCCTAAAGCCCATATTCCTATAGCCCATATCCCTTAGTCCATATCCCTTAGCCCATATATTTTAGTCCTTAGCCTATATCCTTTAGCCCATATCCCATAACCCATTTCACTTGGTTCTTAGCCTATAATAGCCCTTAGCTTATAACCCTTAGCCCTTAGCCTATATCCCTTAGCCCATATCCCATATCCCTTAGCCTTTAGCCTATAGCCCTTAGCCTATATCCCTCAGCCCTTAGCATATAGCCCTTAACCCTTAACCTATAAACCTTAGCTCTTAGCCCATATCCCTTGGCCCTTAGCCTATAGCCCTTAGCCCTTAGCCCTTAACCCTTAGTCTATAGCCTATAGCCTTTAGCCTATAGCCCTTAGCCCTTAGCATATAGCCCTTAACCCTTAACCTATATACCTTAGCTCTTAGCCCATATCCCTTGGCCCTTAGCCTATAGCCCTTAGCCCTTAACCCTTAGTCTATAGCCTATAGCCTATAGCCTATAGCCTTAGCCTATATCCCTCAGCCCTTAGCCTATAGCCCTTAACCCTTAACCTATATACCTTATCTCTTAGCCCATATCCCTTGGCCCTTAGCCTATAGCCCTTAGCCCTTAGCCCTTAACCCTTAGTCTATAGCCTATAGCCTATAGCCTATAGCCTATAGCCTTTAGCCTATGGCCTTTGTTAACAAATGGGAGATAAATCACCAGACTCTGTGTGCTTTGTGTATGTGGTTGGCTCGCTTTCTCCTTCCTCTGTGACAGTAATGATGCTGATGTCATAATCCACGTCTGGCTCCAAACCACGAACTGTATAATAACCAGCAGACGCATCCACCATGTCGTGGACTATCGGCAGGCTCTCGCCTGTTGTTACCACCGTAATCCGGTAACCAGTAATAGTCGGATAGTTCAAAGGAATCCAACGCAGGCCAATGGTGGTATCAGTAATATTCACAAAGTCAATTCTGCTTGGAGGGGGAATTTCTGAAATGGTTTGTAAGCATGCAAATGCGCAGGCAAAATTAAAACAACAGAATTACAAGCATTTCATACAGTGTATCATTCAAAGATCAGAACAAAACATGTAAATGTACAGTAGCCATGCTGGGATAAGACAAAACTTAATAATACAAATTATTATTATAGATAAATAATTGCAATCAACAGGATTTCAAAATAAATTTAAATAAATAACACTTTCAGATTGATGATTTTGGACAAAATATATTAAAAAAAAACGATTTACTTTAAATTCAATCATCTTTCTGATTAGATTAACAATGCCATTGTCTGCATGCAAATGATGACAAGACACACTAAACACGGACAGCCAAGTGAATCACGTTCAGAGAAGGACCATGTTAGTAGGACAATTATAGCATCCCAGCCAACTAGCATTTCAAGGGTAATATTGTATGGTGATGCCAGCAAGATGATTGCTATATAAAAATATTATGATGTGAAAATAATGGAATCAGATCCACTTTGCCTCCAACCCATCTGTTCCTGTTCACTTCACTCCTTACTGTACGCAGAGAGTGTATAACCTACCACACAGACTCTTATAAGAGGTTAAATGTACAGTAATTGAGCATACCTGGAGTGACAACGGTGGAAACAGGAGCACTTTCTATGTCGCCTTTGACAGTGAAAACGCTGACGTTGTACTGAACTCCTGGACTCATGTTGTCCAGTCTGTATGAGGTCACCTCAGGCTGGGCATAGCCCTCCCAGGAACTCCCTCGCTGGCCACTGTTCGGCACCCAGCTGATTCTGTAGCCGCTAATGCCTTCAGGTAGGTGTCAGGAATGGGGAAACATGAGCAATGAGGTGGGATTACATAAAATGAGAAATCCACAGATAGATATTTTAAAAACACATTTGTTAACTCTGAATGTAGGCACGCCGTTTAAACAATTTGGAAGTTAATAGCTACATAAAAAAGACTACAGTAAAACATCTGTAATATAACGATTCAAATAGTGGTAATTTCACTATTGAAATGACCTTTTAAACGATGCAACATCGTCACTTTTGCTTTAGGCTACCAGGAAAAATACACTTGTGCTGACAAAATAACACAGAAGGCCAAGGTCTAGACTCGGTGTATCACGGACGTCAATGTTCTAGCAGTGAGTGGGGAGCACAGTCAATATTTACCTGGCGTTGTGGCTCCTACCCAATGAGCAGTCAGCTCTCCACTGTCTGGGTTGTACTTTAGGCTCAGGTCAGTTGGAGGAGACAGGGCTGCAAGTTAGAAGACAGTTCACCATGATGTTAGCACCATAGTTGTGTCCATGACAACACTCAACACTCACACTCACTCAGTGATGGTTAGAAGTATAACAGCAAAATCGTTTTTTTACATTTGGATCATTATGGCAGTTGTGTTTTATTATCATAGCAAATATTATTATTTATGTTATAAATTATATATTATGTTATTTTTAATAATTTCAGGGGGGAAAATACTCACAAGTGATGACGTTGCGCGTAACGGCGTCACCGCGGTTACGGCCGTAGAACATGGGCTGAACACTGTAGGTGTACTGTGTTCCAGGTGTTAGGCCACTGATGGAAATAATCCCAGTGCCAGAGACATCTTCTCTGCGCAACTCGCCTTCTTGACCAGGAAGAACGGACAGCTGGAGAGGTCAGGACACATTAATTAACGATTATAAAAGAGAAGACCCAGAGTATCCTACAAAATGACCTTATTCTCGTCTGCTTTAGTTTGCTGGTGTGGTACAAGCAGGGAAGTGTGTCCTCTCACCCTGTAAGTGAACTTGGCCTTGGGGATCCAGGTAATGATAATAGTGGTATCGGTCACTTCAGTGCTGAATGGAGGAGCGTTACCCATTTGAGGAGCTGCGAGAAAAGTGGGACTATATTATAAACTGTTGCTGACGGTCAATATTTCTTACCATGCATCAGTCCATCATATCATATCATCTATTAATCATATCATTATAATGTAGTCATTTGCCTGGTTAAACCATCCTGATATTGCAGGCTTTGCCTCTTGCTTCTATGTGTTAAGTTTGTGCTAAATCTCAGTTCAGTTGGTGCTGACACTAATTGTGTTACGATTCAGAAAATCGTCCGCACGTTTCTAATTTTGATTGGTTGATGGTGGTCGCTCATTGTAATGATTAGCTAAAGGTGGTCCAATCACCTGCTAATGTGCTAATGATTTGATTGACAACTACTTCACTTGCACCCCCTCCATGACTAGTGACTTCAAATGGAGGGTTTTCCACACTGATATGAAGGGCAGCTTGCAACATTAGGATGGCCTTCTATCTTTCTTTCTTTCTTTTGTTCCAATACTCACTGGTGGTGAAATATCCAGTGACCGGCTCACTGAGCATGTTGTTCAGCTCAGAATGAAGTGAGACCATGTACTGGCTGTCTGGTCTCAGTCCTCGTAGGGCATACTGGGAGACTCCTCCCGGGATTGTCTGCTTGATGGGACTGGAACCCTCAATGGTCAGGAAGAGCCGGTATCTTGTGACTATGGAGCGAGGGACCTCCCAGATGACCAGTGCGCTGTCGGAGCCAACGTCGTTGAAACGCACACTGGAAGGGGCGTCAGGTTCTGGAATGTTCAGCGCACACGGCAAATGTAAAGAGAGGAAGATGAATGCAACTGACCTACCTTTAATGTTCCTGGAAAGTAATTAAAACACTACTATATAATGTAGAGTCTTGGATAATGTACAGTAGGCACCCAGTATGCCCGCTTACAGATGGAATGCTCCAGATAAACCATAAATATGTTGTTAGTGGTTGGGTCTGCACACAACCAGACCTCAGTCCTGGTCCTAATAAATAGCCTAACCAGCCAAATAGCTGATTTTGACCATAGCATGCAATATATTATTTAAATGAAGCTTTCTCTTGCGGTCAACTTTACGGACTCTGTAACGGCCTTTCATGGCTCCCTGAAGTGATACGTACTGGTAGACTGTTGTCCTACGAGCGGCTTGCTCTCTGTTGCACCATTAATGGCGTAGATGTAGAAGCGGTAAAGAGTGCCAGGCTGCAGGTGGGTGATCTCGGCATATGCATTGGGTGACATGGGCAGGTGTAGAGGCCTCTGGTCTGTGCCGTCGGGGGACACAAGGGAAAAGGTCACCCTGTAAGCAGTAACCTCGCTGGGCGGCCCGGACCAGGTCATGCCGATCTTCACATCCGAAACGTTATAGAACTGCAGGTCAGTTGGCGGCGGGACCTCCTCTGTGGACAGGAAGCGGTGGACTGATTAACAGCGTGTATAATTATCTTATACATTAGCATGTTCTATTGTTATTAGAGGTCAACATTTAAGGCTGCAGTATATTTACAATTTGTTTTATTTTTTGAGTACAATTCAATCACATCCTTGAAATTAAACTAGATTGTTATTTAAAATACATTTTAGAGATGAATACTATAACAGTTCTATTCATATCGCTATACTGCTAAAAATGAATCCTCACTTGATTCCAATACAAAGAGTTACACACAATTTGTACAAAAACGATGGTATTTCTTTGTTTACAGTGTGTGTTCTGTGTCACGTGTCTTTGTGAACTGTGTGTACTGTACCATGGACAAGCGATCCAATGGTGTGGACCTGCAGGAAAATAGGCTCACTCTCCAGGTCCTCCTCCACAGAGTAGATACTGATGTTATAGAGGACACCTGGGTAAAGGTCAACCAAGGTCACCGACGTCTCTGAGTGTGGCAGGGTCAGTTCTGTGCTGCTGCCCTCTATGGATGGGGTGTATATCACACGGTAGCCTTGGGAAGTGGAACAGATCAGATTAGATTCTAATTAGATTAGAACAGTTTTAATGGTTTCAATTATACCGGCATAAGATTATATAGTTTATATGTTTATTATTTTTGTTGTTATAACACAATTAAATACATACACTGTAATAGATGTGTATGCTTTTGCTTTTGCTATGTATGTGTACATGCATCCACAAACACAATAAAATATATATTTTACACACACATACACACACACACATAGAAGGTTTCTACCTGTAATAGGTGCTTGTGGCCTGGTCCATCTTATGTGAATTGTGGTCTCTCCCACCTTGCCCAATGAATGCTGAGCAGGGGCGTCAGGAACTGAAATATGTATACAACATTTGAATTACATGCTAGCTCAATCCACAAATTCTGTCCCTCTTCACATTTTCAGACACCACAGAATGGAGGGAATGCTGGGCAGGAATGTCCAGTTCCCACCTGTGGTCTTTGAAGTGGTGAGAATGAGAGATTTTCCTTCTGGTGAAACCTCGTAGACATTGACGTTGTACTTGCGTCCGGGCAGCAGGTCGGAAATGCTGACCGAGGTGGCAGTTTTAGGCAGATCTGCAGGAACACAGAGCACACTGTTCAGTGAGTCTTGTTTACAGTTCACAGCAAACACAAATACAGCACACAATATTTGGGTCGCTTGAGTCACTTCAGCCTGTGACTCAAGCATTTGTATAAACCGTACCAGGGTTGCACATGTAACTGTTAATAAAAACACACAAACCAGGTGCTACAGTAGCAGCAGACATTCAGGACTCACCCAGAGCTTTACGCGTAGTTAAATCCTCAGTGAGCTCATATTCCACCCTGAACCCAGATATGGTCTCAGAAGCAGACGTCCAGGAGATGACGAAGCTGTTGGAGGTGATTTCTGTCACGGACTCAGAAGTATCCACTATATGATCAAGCTTTGTGGTTTCCCCCTCTGACGTGGTCACTGTAAAGACAAGAGTGTAGTATATGTACTGTTTGGCCATACATTTTAAACATGGCAATGCACTGTAATTGTATAATCTGGATGGGTGTTGCAAGCTATACCATTTGTCTCATGACACTACAGTATATTTACACTGTATATAGGCGTATATATTCAGTATATAATATGCATATACAGTATATAATATAATATGTACATATAATATTCCATATAATTCCTTATATTTCCAAATAACAGAGCTGAAGTCAGACGCACGTGAGCCGTAGGTGGTGGTGAAGTCAAAGTGTGTGACTTCCTGGCGTCCGCTACGCATGGTGCTAATTAGCTGACCCTCGTAGGTAATGCCTGGCCGCAGCCCAGAGATGGTGTAAGAGTTCAGGTGACCAGGGATCTCAACCGACTTCCAGGAAGCATGGGTGTTTTTCTGTCAGGAGGGGTCAAAAGGCTATTGTTTTAAAAGTGGACAGACCATACGTGTATTGTATATTTTAAACATTCATATTACGTTGTACATTAAAATGTATTCTATATATTGCATGGTTTACATACAATCTTATTATTTATTTTTATTTATTATTATTGGTTACACACAATTTCAGTTACCTTCAAACAACACAACGGTAAAGTATTTTTATAATAGGGTCTGCTAGCAAAAAAACCAACAACATTTAAAGAAAAATTTAAATCTAATGTACGCATCACATACCACTCTCCATTTCAGGATGTATTGGGTAATGTGTGTCGAAGTAGGGGCGTTCCACTGAATTGGGTGAGAGTCCGGCTGTTTCCCAGCCTCTTTAATGATCACTTGGACGGGCCTGTGGCCACCTGGAGAGAAGGGATGTAGAGGAGGGAATAGGAACAAAGCTTAATGAGGACACGGCTATTGCTGTAATACACATGGATCAACACACACACACACACAGCAGCTGTTTTACAGTGCAGCTGGTAATTGTAAACGTGATTTAGAACATTGAGGGCAATTTAGAAGAGCAGGGACCAATACACTGTCCTGTGCTACCAATCAAACCAGAATATCAAATGAGTTGGGTAAATTGGGACATGAGTATATGTGGCTTGTTAGGTTAGGCATGTAAAACATACGGTTGACGTGATAGGTCCAACCTACTCGTCCAACATCAACCCCCTCCCAATTTTATTTTTACAGTCGGAAGTGGGACATTGAAGAGGTATCTAATGGTGAAAGAAATTAGTGAAGAAAGCTAGCACAAAATAAAGCGGGATTGTGTGAGATTATATTATTACTTGAGCATACCATATTTAATACCATGAAATCCTTCATTTAAAAACAACTAATACTGCAAAACCCACAAAACCATATCGTGGTCACATGCAACACACATCCTTTTGTTGGGTAGCGAGGACCCATTGTGACTCCACTCTGCCCCCTCTGGCCAATGCATGCCAATGTTGAGATCTTCCATTAAAATGCTTTCAGTGATCATCGGTGTACACACAATATGCAATGTCATCACATCTCTTACCTGTGAATGTATGTTGTGGGTCACAGCTCATCTCGCCAATGCCGTTGCCATAGCAATAACAGCGGTAGCTGACGCCACGGAGCACTTTGTCCCACGAGTCTCCTATCTGATAGAACGTTCTGGTCTGTGCCTCCTGACACTGGTCTAGAGAAGGGTGGCCAGCAGACAAACTCATTGGTAACTCATTAGCCTCTGTCCCAAATTGGGGGGAACAAATCCATACGCTCTGAACCCACCGACAGCGTCACATTTCCAGCGACCACGCCCCTGTCCGAGGCAGGTGCAGTTCATCATGTAGCCTGCGTCATGGAGCTTGGAGAAGGTCTGGTCTACCTCGTACGTCAGGCCATCAACAATGCATTGGTCTGGACACATGACGCAAAGTTGTGGTTAGGAACGGACTTGAACGAACATGCTTTTGGAACAAACTAAACGCATGTACTTTGGTAGTAGCACAGAGCAGACCTGCTGCCATGTATGTTTTCTAACTCACTTGCGACTGAAAACATACGTAAGTGCGAGTAAGGTCTTGAATAATGTGTATGCGGCACAGCTGCGTAATGAAAAGCAGTGGGCCGTCTGACCTCTTAGTTGAGAGTAAGCAATGCAATTCCATTCTCCTCGGCCATTGCCCAGGCATGTGCATTGCATCAGGTGACCCATTTCGTCATGCCGTTTGTCCCACTTGTCGCCCACGCGGTGCATGATGCCGTCATTGGTCGTGCACACCTCTTCGTGAGCTGCACAACATTCAATATGCAATATGAACCAAGTGTGTATAAGAGAGACTCAAGTATCTGTGCCAAGACAAGTTGCTGCTTTTTGTTTGTGTGTGCTATAAACTACTTACAGTAATAATGATAATACAGTACAACAATAAATAGACCTACTACTACTACAATTATTATTACTACCAATAATAGCTATAACAAAACAAACAATATTGAATCTTTGAAAGACTAAAAACTAAAAAAAACACAATTAATACACAAAAACCTAGATTTAAATGACAAAATATGAATTCAGAAATAAAATCATACACGTTTTAAATATAAATATATAAATCCTCTTGCAATGCCTCATTAGCATATTGTAACCCCTGTGCTTCACCCACATAGTGAACCACAGTGTTTATACGGGGTGGGAGGGCACTATCCCTGGCCGGTTAAGATGAGGCTAATGCTTATGTAACAGCTTTCAAAGAGACATTTCTCACCCTCTCTCCCATGATCATAAATTGCAGCCTGTCATTTAGACCCCAATTGGCTTCAAGTGACCCGTTCTGCCAAACATCCATTAGCCTCAATAAGAACCAGATTAAAGTAACAGCACTACATTTATCTTGATTATGTCCTTGAGGAATAATAACTACAGTGGGGCACTTACATAGGGGAAGTGGGTTTAGCAGTGCAAGGGTCTTTCATTTTCTCACCTCTGTGAGCACATACAGTTAATTCCCTGCCAACACACACACACACACACACACACGCTCACCAGCCATGGGGCAGAACCCAAAGTGTTGCTCGGCGTCGTAGTCGTAGGTGGTGCCGCACCACTTCATGCTGTCGCGGCGGCCGTCCGACGTGCACTCGGTGTAGTTGCGGCCGTTGTACAGGAACGGGAAATGGCAGATGGCGCCGTTGGCGTTCCCCCCTCGAGTCGCCACCATGACTGTGGGGGAGAGCACGGGTCAGAGGATCACCGCCACCTCACGCACCGGCGTTTATAACTGGCCCTCGTCTCTCACCGTATCGGTCAGTACAGAAGGAATACTGCTGATCCCGGTCGTACAGCGAGGTGGTGGCGCACCACAGCTGTCCGTCAGAGCGCCCGTCCGACGTGCAGGAGTAGTACGTCTTCCCCCGGAACACGAACGGGATGACGCATGGCTGGCCCTCGGAGCTGCCCCCGTACACCTGTGATTGGGCGTCTGCACGGGAGGTATCGGGAGATTGTCTGTAAAGGAAGTGTCTTATCTTTGCTGAACAATGACCTAGCTTATTCAC
Source organism: Typhlichthys subterraneus (assembly GCA_027564835.1). Taxonomy (NCBI): domain Eukaryota; kingdom Metazoa; phylum Chordata; class Actinopteri; order Percopsiformes; family Amblyopsidae; genus Typhlichthys; species Typhlichthys subterraneus. The sequence goes on from JAODUH010000018.1 coordinate 1,214,672, forward strand.
ACACACACACGCGCGCACACACACGTGCACACACACACGCTGGTTTATTGTGATATGGCGACTGTCTCACACACACACACATTCACATTGACCTGCCATAAATAGACTCACCCCAGTCCTGACAGCTGACTCCATTGCCCAAGCAGGTACAGAGGACCTGCTTGCTTCCCTGGCTCTTGATCCAGCGCTGGCCTTCGTAGTAGAGGGCGCCAGAGTCTGTGCGGCAGGTCCCCTCAGTGGGGGGCTCAGAGTGAGGTTCAGCCGTATGAATCACAGCTATCACAGACGAACCTGCGCACAGCCATTTGTAATGGGAGCAGGTGAGGATACCTAGCTTCACGTTACCATCCTGATCTCGCGAGCTTCAGTTCGAGAATCAGTCCCAAGATGGATGTGTCTTACCAGACACAGATATCTGGTGTGTAAGGTTAGATGACACCAGCAGTCAGTGGGTAATGTTTCTACTAGTGACGGCATTAAGAGGCAGTGTTAGGGTGTTGTTGAGGGGTTGTCATGTCTCACCCTGCCCTGTGGCGTGACGGGTGGTATGTCTCTCACACTTGTGCTCCCCGCGGCCGTTTCCTGTGCACGTGCATTGCATGTGTCCGCGCGCATCCTTCTTGGTCCACTGCTCTCCGATGCTGAAGGATCTCTTGATGTCGTTGTCGTTACAGCGGTCTGGGCGCAACACAGCAGCAATGTTCAGCAGCCAACACACATTGGTGTGTGTGTGCGTGTGTGCGTGTGTGCGGTTGAGGGGGAGAGTACTACTTACTCCTTGAGGTACATGTAATGCGACCAATGCCGTCTCCTATGCAGGTACAGTCAATTTTCATCCAGCCTTGGTATGATCTTACCCACGACTCACCCACAACATAGGACGCTCTGGCAGTGTTGTCATAGCAGTGCTCAGCTTCACATTGAAATGACAAAAACGCCTAGATGAGCCTCAGAGGGTTTACAGCACAACCACACTCAAAGTCACAGTAATTCAGTTCTCACAGGGTAGGGTTTGTGAGAGGAAAGACTAGTCCCAGCTAAAAGGGTCTTTGTTTAATTCAATGTGCCCAGCCTATTTTAAGTAGTTCTGAGCCCCTGCATTGCACTCACTGTCACTTTGGCTAAAAGTTTAAATTGAAAAGAATTAAAGAATAATGTTTCACAGAATAAACCACTATGGGAATCAATAGTGTTATTCATTTTAAGGGACATTGTTTGTGCAGAGGGAAAAGGCACTCTGTTGTTGGACCAAAGTCCAAAATCTGGGAAATGGCCTGATTTAGTGCATTGGCTTTCACCAGTGTCCTGACATTTAATAGCATTTCATCATGAAAAACACAAATTGTACAAATGATCTGTTATACTTCCCGTAGGCATATTCACGCGTTTTCACACAACTACTCACCCACTGGCTTACAGGTCCACTCTCCCTTGGCATTTCCGAGACACACACACTCAAGCATGTAGTCCGCAGTTTCATGCGGCCTCTGCCAAGTATCACCAATTTTATACGACCTTCCACCTTCATGGCACCTATCTTTAAATAACAGAAACATATACACTAATGTAAAAACGCGCAATGTAGCAATTTATTCCATAAACCACCATTTACAGAAATGTTTTGCCATAGTACATCCTGCTACTCACTTGCTATGGTACATCTGACTTGGACTCGACCAGAGCTGGTACAGGTACAGTCCCAAATCATACCGTCCTTTGGCCGCTCATAAGTATCCCCAACGCGGTATGAGCGCATATTGATATTATCATAGCAGGTGTCCTCCTCTGAGAAGAGAAGAATACGAGGTTATTTCTGAGGATAAATCTTTCTCACACTGCCAAATACTGTTTGACCAACATGCATCAACTGACCATCAGACTTGGTTTTACATCTGGCCCCTGATTGATCATTGCAGGTGCACACTAGTGTACTTCCACGATATATCTTCTCCCACTGCTCATTCACCCTGTATGACCGACCGCCGTCTTCACAGGCAACTGTAAAGATATATGATATGGCCATAGTATAGGCTAGTTGTTCCATAATTGTACCGTTTATACAAATGATGTAACGTTTAGTCGATAAGAAGAGGATCCAACTCATCTAATCGTCCAAAGCAATAATAGAACAGCAACAGCTGTATAGGATAACCTGTGCGCATTTACGCACGGGGGGAAATATGGGCAATTTGACAATAGCGGTACAAAACAGAAATATTAGCTGACTTACCTTCAGTACCGACCGCCGTCTCAGGATATACTTGGTACTGTCCAGTTTGTCTTTTTGTTTTGCTTTTGCCTTGACTCTTTGGCATACAATGAACTGCGCTACAGACGCAGAGCGCAACCAGCAACCCCGTAACAGGGATACAAATCATATTGTCTTACAGTGATTTAAATATTAACACTAATGCTAATACTAAGTAGATGAAAAGGAAAGTAGTTAGAAAGAAAGCAAGTGCAGAGTTGTTTCCCTGGAGATTTGAAGTTGGCCCTGGTGTCCGCTGCTGTTTTTCCCGACTGCCCTGTCTGCAGCCTTGCAGCTGTTGCGCTAGAACAAGGGGAACAGGGTATGCACTGTTTTTATATCCGAGCACGTCGACGACGCTGCAAGAGTGGGAGTTAGTGGATTACCCAAAGCCGCAGCAGTGACATGTGACCCGACACCAAACCTCAAATGACCAAAAAGGTATTAGGTATAGCCTACACTTACACTACACGGATAGGAAACGTCTGTATACTGGAAGTAAATAATAAAAATAATATATTAAATGAAAATACTATTATAACTGCATTTACTGTAGCAGTCACGTTTTTCATAATTACCCTAAATGCTTATATTTCACACAGAGTTCAGACAAAGCTAAAATTAATGACGAATTCAGGCTACTGGTTTACGGTGTGCACAAACAGTCGGCCGCACAACGAATCCTGTTGCACCTAAATCCATTTCCCTCATGACTACCACCCCCAGCTATCGTGATAGATCGTCCATCTCATGACAGCACAGAACAATTAAATTCAAACTGTGAGTGGTCATGTTTTAACGTGAATGTGTAATAACTGATAAATATTTGTAATACAAAACTAGGCCAATCAATCAACTGAAATCAAATTAATGTATTTTATAGGAATCAAATGTTCTTGGATATTAACCCAAATGGGGTTAGGAAAATCCAGCCACAATTAACTGTTTTGGTCATGCCTGTGGTAGCTTGTTTGCAGAAGCTGACACAGCTTTAAACACCAGTTATAGTTCCACCACACTTACTCATGCGGGCAGGGTCTGAAAAGTGCCTTCTGTATGTGAGATTGTGGTTTTATTCCTGCCAAAGGCCTTGTGAAACCAGCTGGGATATGGAAGAACACTGTATGCTTCTAGAAGAAACTGGGGAAAAAAATGTTTAAAAAAATTATAAAACGATTGGTTTTAATGTAGAAAGTGAGACACCATACTTTCCTGTGTGCATATTTTCTGTGCATACAACTGTAAATAAACAGTGCTGTAAAGTTTTGGCTACCATGAGACTGCTCACAAACAACATTAAGAGATCTTTGTGGCCACCTTTGAATAGAACAATGTATCCCCTGATATGACTTTGTTCTAGGCTACTTTTTGAAGTTCTAGATTTATGGCCTGTCTCTTTCTAATCCTCTGGGAGGCAGCCTGGATTGCATCAAACTGTTGCACATAGGCCTACATGTCCATATATCAAACCTTTGTACACTTTACTTACTATCTTAAATATAATTATCTCACTCTCTCTCTCTCTCTCTCTCTCTTTCTCTCTCTCCCTCTCTCTCAGGACTGATGACGTTATACATCATTGTAAAACATTGTATGAATTTCTATCAATTTAAATTTGGAGGTCACAATTCTATTTTTAGACATACAGTTGTTTTAGACTCTTTCACTGCAATTTTGTATTTTATACTTATTAAGTTCACTTTGGCCTGTAGCTTCTCCCTTCACTGCCTGTGTGTTTTCTTGCTCTGGCATGCACTTGACTTGTCTATAGTATAAAGTCATTTATATGTGTGTGTCTCCATGCATGCAGAGAGAGTTTTGATGCACTATTTGCAGTATTTAATGCTAATTTTGATATACAATTACAGGTTAAAAAATGTTTTCCTGGCTAAAATGGTACTCACACACATTCCTTTGGAAAAGCACACACAGTCGCACAATGCTAGCATGACTTTGTACATTCAAAGGCGTGGGAGCGCTCGTTTTTTTACCTGCGGCTTACCACCTCTGCTTCAGCAAACTGAATGGAGCGTTTGAATAGTGAGAGCCAGATGGCTCGGCGGGAGGCATAGAAGTCCCTGGCCTGCAGGGTCAGTCAGCATGAGAAAGAGGTGGAGTAGTGTAAGAGTGAATGTGATGAAAATGTGGAGAGGGAGGTGGGGTGTTACAGGGATGAAAAGACAAGCGGTTAGAGAGTTGGAGAGGAGCTGATCTTACAAGGCGGTGCAATGTAGGGGGCCTGTAGGGGGAGAGAACGCCGGAGACGGTCCGTCACACCCTTTTGCCCATAGGCTTAAGTTGCAAGCACGCATTATCACAGAATAAGTAACAATTGAGGAGGTCTGCTCAACTCAAGTGAAAGCACGTTCCCTAATTGTGTTATGACACCCTGAGAACCACATATGTCCACTGCAGATGATGGTGCCTGTTTTATGCACCCCTGCAAAGGGCTTGTAGCAGGGGGGAGGGGTACATAGTGTGAATCAAGGAGTTCTGTAGGTGGGGGTATAGGGTGATAGATTGGGGTGTGATCTACTCAACACTCGGGTGTGGGAGGGACGTGCAATTTCCTAAACAAAACAGCCCACTTGTTCTTTTTCGTTGGTCTAATTCTCTCCAAATAAACTCTAAACAAAAAAAAGTCTCAAAAAATGCTCTGGAGTGCCCCACTGAATCAGAACGGTGAGCTAGATGGCCATGCACTTCTGCAGATCATGCTCGAGTGCTGTGACCATGTCAGACACCCATCACTGCCATTGCTTCAGTGTTAGTCAGCGGCCAGGGCGGTCTTGTGCACAGGATGTGAAGACAGGCGTGACAAAGGCCAGAGGATGCCAGTATCAGGAGTCAAACCTTCTGACAAGGCGGAGGAGAAGATTCCACACTGCCGTGTGACAATATCACGGTTACCGTGGAAACCAGAGTGGCTGGGTTTATCAATGGTCAACTTGACCTTCCGAAAGACAATGAGAAGAACTGTGAGTCAGGCTATCTGTCTGTCATAGGTTTGGGAAATGGGGTGAGGTGGAGAGGGTGCTGTGTCGTCGTTTTCCGCTCACACGCATGCAGGAGATGTTGTGATGTTGTGAGTGGCGAATATGATTCTGTACACTGTATTTGTCTCTGGCTCACTCTCGCTTTCCTCCACCAAATTCCCTTTGCTTCTCTCCCTTCACCTAAAACACTAATCTCACAGTCTAAATGTCTTGGTGTTTAATGGCCTCTCCATCACTTGACTATACTGAGTGGGACCCCTTACTCTTCTACAGTGCTCAGACGCTCAGGGGTGGGGTTTTAAAACATAAACAGTGAGCTGCACAGGTAAATATGGATTACTGTGGGCCAATTGTAATACAATTAAGGCATGTAAAAAGGAATAATAATTATGACACATTGTCAGTTACTTTAATGGTGAGCCAACTTAGAAAAGCGTTTGCTGTTGTGCTTTTGTCAAATAAATATGTCTGAGTGGTAAATAGATTTCTGTTGATCCAGCCATCTCCTAGAACACATAAGACTTGGACTGGTGAATCAAGTAAACTCGATTATGGGTTTATCCCCCAGACAGTCCCCGTAAGGGTGGTGGGAATAGTAGTGGAAACATACCTGTAAGTCTGCATATTGTTTACCTGCTGAAATATAAAAAATAGCTGCTTGTTAGCAGGGGAAAATAAGCTTCACAGACATCCACAGTATTTGGGACCCATGTGAAAGCGTCTGTGCCTTTTCCTGATGCACGTACGTAGCTATGACGGTGTCATGCTTAAGTTTCTATAGTTTAAAACACCAGCCTAGTCCTATAGTGCAGGCAGGCCTTCCAACCCAGTGAGAGGAAAGGTCATGAACTGCAAGCCTCACTGAGGCATCATTACTGACTCATTCCAGGTGTCTAGACTACATACTGTACATATGCCAGTCCACCAAAGTCTGGTGTGGATTGCGTGTGAGTGGGTGGGGGGTGTGGTGGGACGGGGAATTTGGACACAAGGGGGCTTACCTTCACCTGTCTGTAGTTACTTTTCTTTTTTTGGGGTAGGGAAGGGGGGGTGGGGGGGTTCTGTTACCTGCCTGTTGGGCCTGGCTCACCATGTCTTTACACTGTACACTGTTGAGAAGCGGGGAAGCTTTACATTTAATGTTGCATAAGCACACACAAAACAATCACTTTTGTATACGTACATAATATGTATGCTTATGAACCACAGCACCACAGCTATTTTATTAAAGCTGGGCTCTGAACAAGAGTGTTTATCAGACCAATACACACCACCAAGTTCAACACAACACACACACTCATACAATCAGACATCTCCTCAAACACATGCACAAAATCACACACACACACACACACGTCAGATCAACACAGACACACACACACGTCAGACCAATACACACCACCAAGTTCAGCACACACACACACTCATACAATCAGACATCTCCTCAAACACATGCACAAAATCACGCACACGCACTCATACACAGACACTTGCCAAACAGTCTGAAAAGCTACAGTCATATGTTTGTCCTCAAAGTCCACCGTGTGCGTGTGTGTGTGTGTGTGGTACATACGTCAATGTATTTCCAACATCCCAGTCTTGTGAAGACATTTGTAGGCATAATACACATTTTACAATTTGATAAATAATGAATATTACTATTAATACAAAACAAATAAACTCAAGTCAGGAACACCGGGATCATGAGAACATGCTTTGTTACAGCAAACCTTGTCTTACTATCTTCTTCCCTTTCCTGCCAACCCCACCCCATCTCCACCCTCAACTCCTGCCCCTGTGTCCTCTTTGCAGACAGGGCTGTGGTCAGGCTCTGCTTGGAAACTCACCAAGCATACAAAGCCAGGCCAACACTAGCGCTTTACACCTCAGGAGAGTTGACTTAGCGGGGAAACTGGCATGGCAAAGATGGGTAGGTGGGTGGATGTGCACCAATGCAAGAGAAATCGTCTCTTACAGCCGCTGAGTAGGGCTTGGTTCGGTTGTCGCTGTTTTGCCAAATACCTAGCTAGGAGGAAGAGCTATTTAATGCTGTCTGCATCAGGGAGACTCTTTCAGGAATGCAACTCCCTGCTAGTGCTCTGGTTGAACAGGAAGAGTTCTAAATGATGTACTGTACACATCATAGCACCACCATGTGTTCAGTGTTTACAGCATTCACAATGTGTTATTACAATATGAGTAGGTTTACAGCGATTCAAAATAGCATTGGCAGAATAGTGTGTATGGTTCACATGCATTTACAGTATTTGTCAGGCTACAACAAATTTAATGACTCTTGGTTCACATGTTGTTTGAGACATTAGCTTGGTTTATGTCTGGTCCATATACCGCTTCTGCAGTTATGTGTTTAATTAATGTGTAAGTATAGTATTAGTAATTATGGAAATAGGTGATAAAAGCTTATAGTTTCATCAGCAATCCAATCGATGAATTGGTCACTAACCGAGCATTATTACAACCAAGACAAAATAGTTTTACAAGCTTAGGGCTTATTCCTTTTCTTACCAGTCCTCTATTCCACTATCTCCATGAACATCCATTTTCATTTTCTAAAAAAATTCCATGTTATTTTTTTAGTGTTGCAGCAGAGAGCTAGGTATTGCTAACACAGAATTGTGCCACAGATTATATTTGACTTCTCAAAAACAGACACATGCATGATGTACACACCAACACACACAAGGATACTGATATAATACATAATATAATCTCTTGGTTGTGGAAAAATAAAACTCCAGTGTCTGTTATTCTATTACATATATGGCAATAAAGGAAATCAAATACACATTATGTCACTGAACCACAGTCCATGGATGGGCACACTGACAGCCACTGTTGGAGTCATTTCCCATCAGAGAGCATTTGCGGAAAACATTAAGACATAACTGAAAGGAATTGTGTGATGCTTTTCCCAGTGCCTGACCAATTATCCACTAAAGACTCCAAAAACAGCCAAGAAAACAACCACCGCCATTACAGATACACATGCAAAAACTGTGGAAAGGTTTTGGGGGAAAAGGTTGGTAAATGACTTGTACACTTCCTTGCCCATGTTGTGGGGGTCATATGTCTGGACTGCACCCCTAGAGGGTAAGTGGGAGGATGCTGAAGTAGAAACTATACTTCCCCATGCCTGGCGTTTGAAAAATTAACAATACAAATTTGCCAATTTGCCAATTTTGTAATATTGAAAATAATTTACTTAATTTGAGGAAGTTATAGCTCTGCTAATGTGTGACTGTTAATGAACAATTTCAAACTAAACCTTTTAAATAAGCCATGATAATCAAAATATTTTCAAAAACAGGGAAATTCTTAGCATTGTTGTGTTTTTCCATTAGATGAAAACATACAAATGACATTTGCTGCATTAGAGCCCATATGTTTCCTGTTTCAAGGATGGATGTTGCTATGGGATAAAACATGATGAAAAGCCTGCTTTATTCTTTTCAGTAAATCATATGTCATGTAAAGACACATTGCAATTTCTTTTGAAAAGTAAACTCAGCATAGACTTAAAACCGTGTATAAATTAACTACTATAAGCCCAGTGAGTTTCTAAAGCTACTATTGAAGATGGGCTACACCGCATTATAATTGATAAAAAAAGTATATTTTAATAGGATCTGGGTTGAAATAAGTGAACCTTTGAATTATATTTGGCAAATATTGTTATAAATGAACATAATGAATGCATGCTTGTGATAGTGTTGCTCTGTTAACTTTACCCCTTTAAGGAAAGCCTGGAGTGTTTACTTAAAGTTTCTGTGCCTTCATCACTATCCAGTTATTAGTTCAGATGAGCAATGGAACATCTCTTGTGTTATGGTGATTTTGTGCTGATGTCTTTATCTGAATCACTATAGGAACATCCTGTCAGTATTGCTCCTCTGATACGCACTTGAATTAAAAACTTACGACAAAGCAATTTCACAAGAGGTTATGCTGTTAATTTCTAAAAACTGAACATGATTTATATTATCTGCAGCCAAAAAGAAGAAATGGAAACAGATGTTTGTTGTGGAGATGTGTTCGTCAGAGGTCGATAGAATAAGAGGTCACTGTGGTGATACTGAAGATGCACCCCACTAATAAAACTTTTCACACCATTCTTTAGACAATATAGAATTTTGCAATCACCAATATACAACATTTTGCATGTGTCCAAAATCCATTTAGGAGGTTTTGTAAGAGGAGACTTTTGTAGTGTAACCAACACTGAATTAAGGGAAATATATTTGCCTGCTCTACGTTAGTGTATTTTGCTCTCATTGTTATTGTGTAGATGTGTGGTCGTCTAAATATTTGTGTGTATTTGTGTTTTATGTAATGGTGTGCTGTAGGGTTCAGCATGGACTTAAATAGTCTGGACCCAGAGACGTCAAAACCCTCCAGACCAGACAAATGAAAGCAGCATATCTTTTGTGTTTCTGTTCGACGTGGTCTACTTTCCTATGCAAACTTAGGTTAGTTGACTTCACATCAGAAACACAGACACATGCGCGCGCGCACACACACACACACACACACACACACACCCTCTCTTACCATCTCCACCGGCTGTCTTCTGCGGAAACTCTGTGGAAAACGACATCATTAGTGACCACTTGGTAGTGCTTCAGTAGATAGTTCAAAGAGCAACAGTCCATCCATCCATCCACCCATCTTCATCCGCTTATCCAGAGTCGGGTCGCGGGGGCAGCAGCTCCAGCAGGGGACCCCAAACCTCCCTTTCCCG
>JAODUH010000018.1:1224774-1245887 GCA_027564835.1 Typhlichthys subterraneus
GTGTAATTTCTTCATTGTTGTCACATGAAAAGATATGCTCACATATTTGCAAATATGTGAGGGGTGTACTCACTTTTCTGAGATACTGTATATACACATCACTTTTTAAAAAAGGAGGCAGAAAAATATATTTCCCTGGACAAATGGCTAAGCACACTAGGGCTGTGTATTGGCCACGATGAGATATATTGCGATACTGTAAGCAAGGCAATATATTGTGATTTCTAATTAGACGAAAACTCATGTTAACACTACAAACATTTACATACACTCGCTCAGGGAATTCAGATGGATATATATGAAGTTAATGTATTTTGTACATGTCCCTTTTACCAATAAATTGAGTAAAGTATAAAAATAAAAAGTAAATTTTTTTTTATCTATACCATGATTAAGAGAAATTGATACAGTATTGCGAACCGGAATATTGCGATACTCAGGTGTATTGATATTTTTATTACACCCCTAATGCACACTAATATCTCACAATTATTCCGACTGTGGCAATATTACAAATTTGATAGGCGTCGTGTAAATGCCATATTCTGTTGGGATATGCCGAATTAGGGCTTTACCAATTAAGGCACGTGGGATATGCCGATATCATTCGGGTTTAAGGAGCATGTATACAGCAGATTCGGAATATACACTTAAGTAGGGTTTTGCTGCATTCTACGGCATTAGGTCAATTTACCTGTTTATGGTTGCCCGTTTTCAAAACTTTTAAAAATAAATCCTATTTTGTTGCAAATAAACAAAATACCATAAGCGGTTCCAGTTGTCCATATTTTAGAAAAATTATGTAATTTGAAAAGCAGGCAATTTCCTCTGTAGGGTGAATACGTTATTTAAAGGGCTTATCCTTAGGACATACATAGGAATATGTACAGCTGCGTGTAAATTGACACGTTAGTGGAATATTCATTTTAAGTAGTAGCAGTAGTAGACCCCCGCCCCCAACAGCTTAGTAGAAACATTATCATTTTCAGAATAAGGGCATAAGGGCAGATTAGCAGCCATGAATCTGGACATACCTGTGCCACTGCTTAGCCTGCTGCTGGAATAGGAGGAGCCCATAAGAGAGGTGGAGGGAGTCCTTGAATAGGCTCCTCTGCTGCTATAAGACAACTTGGCCCTTTTCGAGTCTCCATCCAGGGTGGTGTGCGATAGCCCCGCGTACGAACCCAGTCTTCTTTCAGAGTCCGCCTGGAAGAGCAAAAACGGAAGGCCTAAAGCAAAGCTTGCCAACAAGCCACAATATACAGTAGCTCAAATTAACAAAAGGTTAAAACCTTTAAAGTGCCACCCAGCACCGAGCCTGACTCCACCCACTAACACTTATGCATCAAGGAGCTGAGGAAGGGGAGGGGCTGAGAGGGGGACCCCCATTAACATTTTAACTAGATGACACATGAGCGGACGGGGCGTACCGTTGAAAACCAGCCAGGTCCTGGAGTAATTTTTCAGACCATAAAAATATTTTCTTTTATAAAATCTGATTTTTGTAAAAACTGGGATTTTGTCAATATTAACAGCGCCATTTGTGTGTCTAATCACAGTTAAATAATATTACTTTATTTATGGTTTTAAAAAATAAACTTAAATTTTTATTTATTTTTTAAATCATGTTAATGTGATTTGCAGTGGCATTACAAAACATAAGTGGTGCCCCATACCTGCTTGACCCTGCTGCTGAGGGAGGAGTCAGCCCAAGGACGCTCATACGACTTGGAGGAGGTGCTCAGAGAAGAGGGCAGCTTCCACGAGGGGGTGCGGCTGTCAGAGCTGCTGTAGTCTCTGATGGGGCGAGAAGTCTACAACAGAGACAGTGGTTCTGCCTATCGTGTAGTAGACTATAGTGAACTACGGTTTTCACAATTTGACCAAAAAAAAAATAAAAATTGTCTTTGCTTATAGCCAAACAAATACTTTGGATAAAATTCATAAGTTAAACCTCACTTCCAGACAAAAATACAGCACCATGTAAATATATAGCAGCATATATAGCCCCAAGTGAATCAATAAAGACTTTAGCAATGCCTTTATCAAAGTTACAGTTAGGTCTGTGGACTGGCTAGTTGGTTGTTACTGATCTTTCCAGAGGAGTCTAGGTTATGTTTCCAACTAAAGCACAGCCAACACACTCCTTACCTAGACTTTCTGGAAAGATCGGTAACAACCAGCCAGTCCACAGAACTAACAGTAACTTTATCTTATGAGACAGGCCTTGACGAGCAGCAGGTCTAAAATACACATGCCGTCTACCCAGGAATTCAGGCTGGCCTATTAAAAGCCTGCTAACGCGCCACCGCAGCTAGAGTAGCCAGCTACTATACACTTGGGGATCTCACAAGATAGCTAGCTCACTAGAACATGCTTTCCCTGGAACGCTCTAGAAAGACTGACAGCTGTGGTCGTCCGGGGGAAAGAACAACATAGATTACATGAGTGAAGCACAATTAGTCCAAATGGATAGTTTTCTACCCAGCTCTGCCTGGGAGGTGCAGAAGACAGTTTTATCCAAGACTGTCCAAGATACCCAACATATACCTAACCCCCAAGCCCGTAGGTATTAAATAACTGTAGCTCCAGCCCATAGGTATTATTTAACTCTAAATATATTTTTCAACAGCATCAGATATAGTGGAAGTCATATATTGTGTCCATTTTCTGCTTGCCAAGGCAGTAGTGTTGTGCTGTTATTCATCATACCTGGTAGTCTAGTTCTGGTTTGAGTGCCGATGACGTCCTGGTGAAACAGTCATTGCTCAGCAGCCGATCTCTGCCATACTGGCTGCCGGAGCCCAGGGAAGATGTGGTGGACGTGAACGATGATCGAGGGGTGTAGGGCGATCGGGAGCCCGACACAGAGAAAGGAAACCTACGAGAGCTGGAGTCCATCACTATTTACCTGTTGCAAGAGGATAAATGGAGATCATACAATAAAAGTATGCATGTACACAGCTATACAGGATGAAGCAACACTCCCCTGCCATCACCCTGCTCAACAGTTCACAACTGCAAGAGACAGTTCGCAACAATATGACTCAACTACAAGATAGGACATGCCTTTTCACCCTGAGAAACAGAGTGAGAAGCTACAACGATCAGGTGTTAAAATGTCTGCACGATTGTATACGAATGCTCAGTGTAGAGATACAATGACGCCTGTCATGATGTAACCAGAGAGTCACATGATGAACCACTTCTTTTTTTTTTGTAACAGCATAAAATAAAAACAATTAAACAACCATGAATACAAGTGAAGAAAATAAAAAGGAGCTGCCTTCCTACAGTAACCTAAATCCTTCATCATAGCCTCAACAAAAGAGCAGAATCACAACATTGACAACTATCACAAACTATGAATGAGAAAAAAAAATACATTGCTTATTTTCCTTCACCGTATTAAAAAGTTACATGAACCGGTTCCGGCGGGTTCAATAATCTCACCAGGCAAAACACAGAACGCCTAGAGAAGTCTACCAGCGTGTTTCTAAACCAAACATACATGCAATACGGCAGTAGGTCTCATAGTTGCTATATTAGGCTTTTTAGCCTACTAGCATTTGTCAAGATATGGTCCTGCAGCGGATATATTTTTAAAACCATTTTGTAACCTGTAATCAACAAACAAATTATATTAAACTATCGTTTGTGTGTTAGCACTGTACAGCTCGCCTGTTTTGATTACAATTCAATGTGTAATATGTCAACATTGCAACGAAGTTAGCAGGATATACAACTGCAAAAAATAAAATACAAATATTACGTGTTGTTTGTAGAGCAAAGTTAGGCCGTATCCAATAAGATAATCCTTGACCAGCGAGGGTAAAGGCCATAGCACAGATCCATTAAAAAGAGGACACATGGGGAAAGTATTGCCTTTGTGGGCACAATCTCAGTACAGACTTAGAGCACACCCTCGCTGTAGAAACTGATGCCATGCTACACGTTTATTTCTGCATTGGTGGTTTCAGATATCATTCAGTAGCAGATGTAGGGACCTACTGACAAACAGTTTCCGAGTTCATTTAGAAAGACTTCTCACTGGTGAGGAGCTTCCCCTTCTTCCCTTATATGTAACATAATTTATTGTTTGGCTAGCAAATGAACCCAACTGTCTTTCGAGATAACTTTTCAGGTTGGATTTCCTTTAAGCAAGCTGGCATACAGAGTATGTAAGCAAAACAGTTTTCCTCCAGTATAAATTACTTTATTCTTGAAGTTCTTATCTGTGAGCTGTCATCTACACAGCTCTGCATTCAGCCCATAACTAGCCATGAAGCTGCATGTGATTTGAATGCCAGAGTGGCCATTTTGTACATAAAACTACAAAGATTGGAATCTCACTTCGGACAGAAAACATTTTACACCATCTTTACCAGTAAATAAAGTGTTGAATTAAAAGCAGTTTTTTGGTGCGTGTGCAGGAATGACATACTATCTGGGGCCATCACTTTCTTATGTCAGACAAATTGTTCAGAGTGTGTGTGTGAGATATCCATCTCCTATTTGTTTCTACATTAAAGTACATGTGGTTTAAAAGGTGACAGTGTTGCTGTAACTTCCTTCTGTTATGTTTTACCCACATTTTGGAGTATTCAAAGTTGCACTATAATTTTTGTCATATTGGTTAATCAGAAAAATGTAGACAACTAAGCACAAGAGTTTTCAGCAATCTGACAAGTCATCCAATGGTTAAACTCTGGCCTGCATGTTAGGACACAATGCAGCCATAAGATTGCGCAATCAATTACTAGCAAATCATACCTCCTCTGCAAGCAATTTGGCTTCAGCTTGATGATACATGTCAGCATTAAACATTATACGGTCTATGCGATCAGAGCAGCGGAATGAGAAAAAATAAACAACTCTACGGTACACATAGAAATTAAGTCAGAAGACAACCAAATAACATGTTCAAAAAAAATAAGACGCAAACGCCAAGCCAGCTACAGTTGGTTATAAATACGATTCTTTTTTTTTCTTGGCGTCGTTAAACTTCTTCATTCTTAGATTACTGTTAATATGCAAGTCTGTGTATTCGTCATTTCCCTGATCAACTCATTGCGAATTAGGACACAATGCATACATTTGGGAAACACCACAGATAGCACTTTAAAGTGTCTCAGGCTCGATGTACTGCACTTGGTAGCTCAGCTGTTGTTGACTAGCTAAGGTAGCTAGCCATTAGCTTCTGCTGCGCTTGACAACTAACCCTAACATTAAGACAATAAGTGTTAAACTGTAGACTCAAGTTGAAACCCAGATCACGCCTTTATCGAAATCCATGACACGTAGCTATATTCATCACATGTCGCATTGGTTAACATTATGATTATGGATTCTCACCTTTGATTTCAATCTTCCGTGCATTCAACCATTGATGATGATGGCGTCTTTGTGTTGACAGAGGAGGTCACGTGATTTATAACATGGTCTGTGGATCGAGTACATGGATCCCATGACCAAGGCCCAGTGGGCGTTGCTTCGCCAAAAGTTCTGATATAGCACTGCAAATTCCCAAATTGAACATTTGAGGACAATAAAGATCCTCAGATTTTTACATAGAATAACTATGTCATGAGAGTTCTGCAGTTGCTGAAAGAAATCTACGAGTATTTCTAAAAATCCCTAAATAATAAACATACCGTATAGTACGGTACGGGCCTATATTGCATAAATAATGTCTAGACTCACCGAAAAGCATATCTGGTTCTGCATACGGTCGTTGTGTGGGGAAAACTGGATTAACAGTGACACCAAGTGAATTGGGTAGGCTGCATGATGCACGCATCAGTGAAACTGCAGTGTTACTGCTCTTGCAGCAAAAAGCAAGGATGCAGCTATGTATGCTATTATAACCGGATGCCAAAATATCTCACATCAACAGTGACAATAACAATTTGAGACTATCGGCTTAACCATGACATATAAAATTATGATTTTTTTTTTTATTAATCGACAATGTTACAAATGTTAACGAATAGCCAAATAGAAAATGTGTGTTATAGAGAACGTTGATCACATATAGGCTATAGGCTAGGCTATTGCAACTTGCTG
Organism: Typhlichthys subterraneus; assembly: GCA_027564835.1. Lineage (NCBI taxonomy): Eukaryota > Metazoa > Chordata > Actinopteri > Percopsiformes > Amblyopsidae > Typhlichthys > Typhlichthys subterraneus. Next base: position 1,230,841 of record JAODUH010000018.1, read on the forward strand.
GCTATAGCCTAACTATTAATCTTAATAATAATAATAATAATAATAATAATATAATTATTATTATAATGAAAAAAAGTTTTTACTCTTTAACAAATATGTTTGCTAGTTGTATTTATTGTAGTTATTGTAGATTGATGATGATGATAATGATGATGATGATGATTATGATGATTGTTATCAGAACTGGGTCAACGGGAATATCAGCAAAAAGGCCTGCATCTTAGTAATGTTGACGTCATTGGGAAATAAGTGTATATTTCCTTATCCACTAGGGGGCAGGCTCCTTCAGTTTTTGTTAAATCACCTCTTCAAGGATTGAGCTACCATATTATTCCAATGCCAAGAAAAAAATAACATGCTTGTTTTGTTTAGTTAGGCAGGTAACTGAAGCTAATGGCAGGTGTTAATTAGATTTATCTGAATAATTGTTTTCAACAAAATCAAAACCAATCTTGAATTAACACTGTTCGTTGATTTGAATTTTAACATGGGACACAACCTCGCTGATGTTAACTAATGACGTCACTATACTGAATCAGTGATTTTCTCATTTACAGCCACAATAGGCATCCTTTACTTAAATCATTATTTTTACATAACAATATATTAAAATATGTTACAGAATATAAACAAACACATTTATTGGTAAAAGTGTAACACTGGATTGTTTTAGACTTGTACACCAAATACAAGTCAAGGAAGGTCAATTTGCAGTTGTGAGGAAGTTAGCTACAGTAGATGTAGATTAATGTCAGCATCAACAAGATACTTGCAATGCCAGCTAAAATATAGCACCTTTATAAAGGCGCAATGATTTCCCCCTGTATATAAAGCAGTTCAAACCGGAGGTAAATCTACCCAAGGCTAACAGAACGAGAGGTGAAGGGGGAAGGGAGAGCGAAAGGGGATAAATATACAGCAGTGAGCTGCAGATTAATTGCTGACAAAAAGGACACATGACCTAGACAAATGAGGAAGTACAAGGTCTGTTAAGATAGGGAGGAGGCTGCTTGTTCCCAGTGCAGGCCTGTAGGCCATTGCCATTCACTCCCCCTTCGCTGTCCCTTCAGACACGTTTCTGCGCACAGCTACGCGGAGAACGCTCTCCTCCTCCAGTGTTGCTGATTGGATGATAGAATGTTTCTCATTCATGCTAGCAGTGGCAGGGGAGGACCATGCAAACTCTTCCAGCTCACTTTATGGGCATGTAACCTGAGATTTCACATAACGTCCCCCTCTTGAATTATCTTCTCTTTTTTTTTCCTTGTCTTTTTCTTTCTTACAGGTCAATAGAAAATGGATACTTTACTGTCTGTCTCTCGCTGACATGGTGTTCATTCAGACTAGTCTGGCTGAATACCACAACAGACAGGTTGTCAAACATATTATCAAATGAATGAATCTGTGATAGACCTGACTGCTCAAACATATCTAAATAGAATATATGTCTTGATAATAATAATAAGTGGCTGTCAGAAAATACATGATTTAAGGAACCAGAATGTTGAGATTTTATGTGCGGTTATTGAATCAAACTTTTTCTAAATCACATTTGAGATTTTAGAGAGAAGAATATGGCCCCTCGATTGTCTGGTCTTCACCAGCAATGTGTAATCACAAAGGAATGTCCTGAGACATTTCTGCTTTTCCTCTACGAGACCTCTCTTTTCCCACGGCTTGTCCAGGTCTAGAGGTCTTTCCTCCCTTGTACTCGCTCTCTCTCTCTCTCTCTCTCTCTCTCTCTCTCTCTCTCTCTCTCTCTCTCTCTCTCTCTCTCTCTCTCTCTCTCGCTCTCTCTCTCACACACAAACACAGTTTTCCCTCTGTGTTTGTGGAAATACATTACATTATGGGATATACAAACTCGAAGGGCAAACATAGTTTTCTCTTAGAAACATTTAGGATGGTGAACGGTAGATATTTGAAAATGTATTCTGAATAAAAAGTTTTATCAATTCAAATATTGATTTGATGGTCTGCAATAAGGTGTCCTGACCATATAGGTCTATGGTCTTGACCATGGTCCCGACAAACAATTGTGTCAACTTGAAGACCGCAAACATGTAGGCTACCAGTAAATATTATACCCTTTTGATGATAATGACACAATGATGTGGAGTTCTTATGATAGATGATGGCTCATGCAGGGCTGGAGACAACACATAATCAGTAGCAATGAGAAAAAGCATAGCCACACGTGTTAGCACTTTGGCTCATATATTTCAGGGGGCACCATCTCAAACACTTGTGTGCTATTTACAGATGTGAACTACTCTCTGTGGTATTCTCTATTGTGTTTCTGTGATATATATTAATCGTAATTTAATAAAACTTTTATTATCATTACTATAACCAATAATAATAACATAACAGATTTTGAAAGAAAAGATAATTTAAGATTATTAATTATCACTGCACAATATATCTTGTATATTGGTCGCGCACATAGTCATCAACCTAGTGGAAGACTTCTAGAAAAAGGCTTTGCTCCTCCAGACTACCACTAAAAGCCTGCTCAGAGGATTGGGAGAACATTTGTTGGTGTTAATGTTCCCCAGACACAAAGTGACATCTGCCTCCCTCCCAATGCCTGCTGCTCTTTGTTCAGATGAGCATTGAGGGGAAAGCACATTGAAGACAGAGATGATGTCACCATTGTGATCATGTCTGTGCTGTGCGGTGGCCTATTTTTGACCAGGCATCATGAAGGGCAGTCCAGCATGTCTGCCTGCACACTGCCAGGAGGAACAGTGGTCTGCCAGTATTAATTAACACAGGGCCTTTTTTCATCATTCTTGAAAGAATCTGACAGGACTTAAAGAAGAATGCCCCCATGGGGCCACCAAATCTAAGTTAATATACTGTATATATCTATTTTAATCAAATACATTTTTGTCTGCATGTATTTTTATTTAGTGATCCAACTTTGTTATTGTCCCACTTCAGTTAAAGGGTTGTACTTTCCATGATACATAGTGTGTTTCTTCTTATAGGCTACCAGTTAATCTGTCTCCTGTATGCAGAATTTACACAAGAGGACAACAAGACTGTTTTTTTAATGCTATTTAAAAACATGCTTAGTTTGAGTGTTTATTACAATATTCTATTAACAAATAGCTTTGAACTGGTTCTGAACCTTTTGAAAGATTATTTAAGAAACTTCTGTTGATTAGGCTTAAATGGGTTATTTGATGAAACATGTCTACGATTTGCAATTTGTTGGTGTGAAGAATATGAAAAAACTACATTTATAGCTTTATTTATAATTTTGCCCATTTGCCCAATAAAAGTGCCCAATTATATAAATTGATCAAATACAGTAAATCCATAATTGCACAATATAATAGGTTCTATTATACAATATATAATTATGGTCTTTTTAAAATATACATTAAAACAGCCACTCAAAGACAGGTATTATAGTTTTAATCATCAATGTCAATTTGACACAATATTCCACACCGTAGTTATTGAGACACACAATTATATTGATTTCATTCATGAAAGATCAATTTTCTGAAGCGTATTGATAATATAACATACAGTAACATAATGTAACATACTGTAACATAACATAACGTTGCATATCATAATATGACATGACATAACTATATGCATACATTGTTTAATATTATCTTTTATTATCAATTTTAATGAGGCAAACAGGCTACTGGTGTAATTTCGCCATATGGCATTTAAAGACAACATAAACAACATATTTTTGAAAGAAAACATACCAGGAAAACATAGAGAACAGTCTTAAGCATTTCTCATGATATACAGTAGTGTTTTTTTTCTATTATGTTCAATAAACATTGATTAAATAAAGAATACCTAAACATTTAGATTAATTGATTTTGGTGTAAAGGGTTGTAGGCAAAATACATATTTTATAGCCATTTGGAAATACATTTAAATGCCAGAGCCAGTTCCTAGTGATTGCAATATTGTGACATGTTTGTGCTATAAACAGCGACACTTGTGCCAAAAGACATTTATGGCAAATGAAACAGATTCTTCTTGCTATTTATGTGAGTAGCACAATACCAACACAACCTCTCAGATGCACTATTGAATCCAATTATACTCGTTGCGATGTTGTCATAACACTAACTCACACAAACATACACACACACGCACCTCTATCCCTGGTGATGCGTCATTAGATCCATCAAACTTGTTTTGAGACCAATTATCTGTTTTGTTCAAATATTATTTCCTATTTTCTCTCTTCCTTAAATGCTCATATTTGCTGAGCAGTATGAGCAGCAAAATATTTGTCTACAATAGTTTGTAAATGGCACTGTAATTTAAAGTGTGACTTTAAAGTTGCTACAAACAGTTTAGATAATGCTAACCAGAACTATGGCTTTAAAGCAAGTGTTATGTAAAGGTCCTGTGACATTAAGGTAAGTAAACCTGACACTAAATACTGCATGTTTTGACTATCTTAAGGTATTGCTTGGCTTTGTTGCTAGAATGTGTGACTAAGTCCCATTAATCAAATGTGACATGATAAGTAATCACACAAATTGGAATGTAATCCATAAAAACATTCATGCTCAACAGAGGTAGCGCTGGTTGGAATAAAATGTTTCTGATTCTGGTTGGCAAAGTTATTACTTGAAATCAGCGTGAATATATTTTCAGTGTACAAAGTGAATACTATATAATTAGCCATTCAGCTGTTTGCGTTTTATTTGATAATGCACTCCTCCGGGAATCTAAGTGAGAAAACTCACATTTTTGGTGGAAGTAAATTCCATTCTAGAATAAATATTATAATTTAAAATGATCACAAAATAATTTAGATTCAGTATGCTTTTTTAAGTTAGTATGGTTTACATTTGTAAGACAAACAATACAACTGTAATGACATTTACAACGTAGGCCCTACAAAAAAGCAAAATGTGATTATCTTAAAATGAAGAATTATCTTTATCAAGGACACGTGACAGTTGACATGTAGAGCTGCATCCAAAGCATTTTCCAATAAAATGAAAATAAGATGTTTCAGTTGGACAAAAATCTAATTAAAACTAGAATGTTTTGAGTAAGTTGACGTGGTTGAGCAAGGTTATCTTAACTAAGTCAATGTCTCAGGAAAATTTCAATTGCATGACAATTAAAAATAAATGGGAAATCAACCACATGCTAAATGTGACTCATGAGTCGTTTCTCCGCTGTCATTTTACCACAGGGGTTTGTTGTGAGTGCTAGTTTTATATAGGCTACTGTCTTAGCTAAAGCCAGTGGTTATGAGTACATTTAGCGCATGGGGACAATCTGCTGACATTTGTGCAGCTTGTGTACACGTAAAGATGTGTTTTCATTTGATTCAAGGTCATTTGGCTGTGCTCAGGTTGGGGTGACATTTGCTTATGATCTCATCCTCCAGAGGGACGCACCGCTCGAAGCCTTGACTTGTTTCTCCACTTTTCAGGCAAAGATGACTCCAAGTTCCAAGAAAAGATATCTCTCCCTCTCTTTCTGTCATTCTTTCTCTATCCGAGATAAGTAGTAACATACAGACTGACCCCTGTGTATGAGCACACCTCATCAACAAATGAGTCACTCTACTAGACCTACTACGCTATTATGACGATTTCTTTTTACTGTGCATTACATTATTAAACAGGGTTTTGGATTCAATAAACAATCTCTGTGCATTTACAAATTGTGCTGTGGATCTCCTGAATATCTTTAGCTATTTGCAGCTGCATTTTGGAAACATATTTACTACAATATCTCTGTGGAGCTCCTGAATATCTTTAGCTATTTGCAGCTGCATTTTGGAAACATATTTACTGCAATATCTCTGCCTGCATTACTTTAAGTCTGTGGATTTTAACTATTAGACCCTCCTCAATAGTTCCAATACAAAAGGTGGTTGCAGGCAATGAAACCACTTAACAGCATTAAATCAGACAGTAAACAACCCTTAACAGCCTACAGTACATTGTTAACGATAATAATAAAAAACAAAATATCCTGCTGTGATTTAAAAATATTATTTTATATCACTTCAAGACCCTCCTAAAACATCCCAGAACCCCCTGGGGGGGTCCTGACCCACAGTGTGAGAACCACTCATTTAGTCAAGAGAATTCTTGCATTCTCCCTCTGTGGCACTGCCTCACTAGCAAAGGCTAATATTGTCTTGCTCAAATACCTAATCTACCAAGGCGTGCAAAATCCCTTGACCTGGTTCCTGTAGATGCATCCTTGCAGGGGTTAAGGGTCAAGGGTTAATACATACTTCACTGTCACAAAGGATTTCTGTGAGCCAATGCGTCTCGCATGGATTTGAGCAGAATATCCTCAACTCCAGTGTGCACATATAGAAGCCATTACATTTTATTGCAAACCTCTTTCAAGGATGGCAGGATACAAATCAATACCTGTGTTCATCTAGCATAATTGCTGAATTCCATGTCACCAATGGAATATGAGCATTACTTTAGGCACAGAAATGCATTACACATAGTGGCAGCAAATAGGTCCCTTGTGCTTCAATCACACAGGCAGCTCAATTCATTGACTTTGCAAATCATTACACAGATAAATGTGTTCAAGTCTGATGTATTGTGAGGATACTACAAAAAAAGGAACCGTGCCTGGATGGTAGATATAATTACAGTGTTACAAGCTTCTTACAATAATCCAAAAAGAAAAGATTAAATTAACTTTTCTAGCGGTGCTGTAAGATGTCAAATGTACATAGTACAATAGTGCCGGGCTCATTCATTACAAGAATATATTGTCTTAATTCCATTTATTGGATGTTTATTTAATGCTTATTATGTAGGAGGCCACAATAAGTGATGCTTAATTCAATTGTGTAAGAATGCATCCTAAGGCCAGTTTTCTTGCGTGTGAACTCTATTTTAAGCTCCATTTGTGTTGTTCAAATTAAACATGTGAGAGTTGCTGGGAGCGTCTTGTGTTAATGGAATTCCACATAGTGGATAGTGTGGCGAGGAGAGGGGATGAATCTGTATTCCGTGAATGTGTCTCTGGCAAAAATCAATAAATGCAAGCACAGCTCCTTGCCTCTGACGGCTGTCCCTGTCTTAGCATGGCGGACTAATAGAAAAATAATAATTAAATCCAAATCACCACATTAATTTGTTTTCCATCAGTCTCGGGAGAAATCTTTTTTTTTTTTTGCTCGTTTCTTTAGCAGCTCATTATACTTTCTAATCAAGACAAAAAAAAAAGTCCCTCTTTTAGACAGACATGCCTCCATCCCTCCCTTCCCCCCCCATCTCTTCCCTGTGGTGTGCTTTCTCGCATTGCAGTCATTGTGCTGGCACTTATTATGTTACAAATGACCGAGGTACGGCAGGCATTCTCAGTGTGCATGCAAAGAGGGCCCACCCTTCTGGCTGTTAGTGCCTTCTTCTAATGACGATGAGTCCAACCGCCACCCCAGCACCGACCACCCCCCCATACGCTCTCTTTAATGAAGAGTCTCCATTGCAATTAAAAATCCCTGCTCCTTGCTGCTACTGTATGACAAACACAGCCACCGTCATCCCTCATGGCCTGTCATTCCTCCTCCATGAGACGGGGGAGGAAGGATGAATACATACACCAGGGTGCAAGCAGCTTGAAATATAGTGTGTGTGTGCGTGTGCATGTGCGTGTGTGTGTGTTTGAAGAGGAACAAACCCCCCGCCCCTATCTCAACAGGTAATGGAAAGGGGCAGAGCGAAAAATCAATGGCCAAAGAGCATGGAGAGTGAGCTTATAAAATGCCTTTAACTGTACGCCACCACGCTAAACAAGAGCTTCTGTGTGCATGCACTAAACCCTGCTTGACGCAAACGTTTATTTCCGCTCACATTTCAGTATCATATCAAATATATTGTTTATTATGTTGACATATTACATAATTTCAACATTTAGCCACAGCCAAGTCAAGCTGCCGTGTGTGTCTGCAGACATAATCAATACAAAGCAAAACAAATGCAAACGGTAAGGACTTTTCATGTTTATATAGCATTAATTGTGCTCGTAAAGCAACACTCCATCACATGACACAACAATGAGTTTATTGCTTGCGGTTGATTTATGAGGTGTATAAACTAACAGAGGAACAGTTTGTTAATCCGGTATAATAGTTGTTAAAATGTGTAACAACTTGAGAAGGAGGAGCACGTATGAGCTAACTGTATCTCTTTGGCCTAGCCCCATCTTCATCAGGGCGGGGCATAAGAACAGTTGCCCATTCCATCTGTAAATCCCCCCGCCTTCTTGTTGTTTTCCAGTTGAACGAAATAATCTTCCCTGTCTGGAATCCCAGTCTGGGTCATAGGGCCTATGCTCAGCCTGTTGCTTATTGTGTGCTCAGTAGTACAGGAGGTAAACCACACAGTTAGGCACAGATGGCTGTCTTTTCCATGTAATGTATTGATCCCATCCGGGAATCTACACTGTCCTGTTGTGTTTTTCAAACTATCTTGCAATTTAGAACCAACGAACAATGTTCTGCATACCTGCAGAGTTGATGAACTGACATCAAATGGTACAGGGCGATGTTTAATTATATATCATACGGGAAGATAAGATACTACTTTATTGATCCCCTAAGGGAAATTCAGGCGTTAGAGAAGCAAATTGAATCATAGGGGCTATTCATTTAGTCAGTTTATATTGTGGTGCAACTGCTTGTGTGATATAAATGCATTTCAGTTTTAAATAAGACACAAAGCACAATTATTCTAATAGACTAAATTATGAAAGTATTCATTTGAAACACAATTGGCTAAGGTTTAAAATAATACATTCATAGTCTTTTAAAATTAATTAAATAATCTTGGTTCAGCATGAACTGAGCATTCACAGTTTACAACAGGTCATTTTTAGTAATAGAGTATGAGGATATTTTAGAACTTGTTACTCCTAAATAACCTGTCATACAAATGTAAACACATATGACTGTGAAGACCCTCATTGCAGACTAATTATAATGTCACATTAAAGTATCAATGATAATGTGATGTATCTGTAAATAATTGCATACCGTTTATTAAAGCTCCACAAATATAACTTTTCTTTGTGTCAGTTGTGAGCTGACGTCACGTTGGTTCCTTGAAGTGGAGCTGAATAAACCTTGAGAAGAGTCTCCTTCAATCTGCTGTTAGTAACTAACACACACACTCACACCGAGACTCAATTACTGCCCAATTCTCTTCTTTATCATCTGTTAGCGACCACTTTCATAAGGAAATCGAACGAGAAAGGAGGCAGGAAGGTGACCCGACGTCTTACTTTAACAAAAATACCATTGGAAATAAGTCAAGTGTCGAAACTAAAGGTAAGTGTTTATTCCGCGGTGGGAGCTCAGGCGTTGTGTTTTATCAGAGAACAAGCGATGTGCAGTAGCTGGCTTGATTTCTTTCGTGAGCGATAGTTTCTTTGCTTTCTGCTTGTGTCCTTCTCTCGTCAACTAGATATTCATAGTAACTTGTTATATTGCTGAAATGCGATTCATTCATTCCGAATCCAGTAGTGTGGGACAGAATTCGTCAAATGTATAAAGTTTTTCTTAATATAAAACGAAGTGTTTTTTCTTTAGTGGTGACCTGATAGTGGGATCGTCTTTGTGTCCTTCTTTGTGTCGCTCACTTAAGCGGTTATATTTGATCTAAAATAACTGTTTCATCATATTGAATGTAAACTTTAAAGCACATAGTGTTATACTTTAGCTTTTTTCTACCGTTCGATGTAAATCTTCGTTTTGGTGCACATTGTGTTGGTGTTGTAATCGTCAATGTAGGTAGGAGGCACTGGACTACCTTTGGTCTCGCTGTCCGTTTACAGACAGGGCAAAATCCATCCAGTTAATAGTTATTCAATACGAAAATAAAACAATTAGTGACAAATAAAAATATCCTCTTCGAGCTGGATTAAGTTGGACATATAAAATGTATTTATATTTCCACTGCAGGATATGTAGCTCGTTCCATGTGCCTCATGTTGCAGACGGCCAGCGCTATCGCGGTCGCTTCCTCAAACGAGAGGCAGCTGCCGCCTGGCCGAGTTGTTGAAATTTATCCCTTTGTGTATATTAGAATATCCTCCATTTTTCTGCCCTTCCAAACAACAAGCCTCTCGCCATCTTGGTTGATTTAAATTCCCCAGGCACCCTCTCGCTCCCTTAAAGGAACTGGATCACAGGATCCATGTTTTGCACAGAGAAAGTTTTAGACTCGCAAAGAAAATGTTACTATCACGGGTGGTGACGTCATCGCGTTAAGTTTAAGGGAAAATGTTGTCAGCAATGACTTGAAACAACCAAGAAGGGAGGAATTAGCGCTAGTGTTTTACAGTGGCCTGGCATTATGTTCACATGTACACCATAGAGAAAATGTAAAATGACGTAGTTATTTTTTGGACTGTTTTTGGAGAGGCAGGTGGAACTCGAGTAGAAACACTTGCCTCATAGGCCTACAGACATTTGTACCCTATAACGTATGACTTTTATGATGTAGTCTAGTTTGGTTTCAAAATGTATAACTGAACATGAATGAATCAAACCTCGAATGAATTAGGCTAATTCATTCAAATAAATATTCAAGTTTTTCGTTTTAGATGAGTTATAGCCAAAATTAAGTTTACGAAGTTATTAAGTAATATTATTGTATTATATTAATTTTAGGGCATGATTCATTTGCATAGTTGTTACACGTGTATGTGTGTTTGTATGTATGTATGTATCTATATATATATATATACATACATACATACATACATACATACATACATACATACACACACACACACAAATAAGCCTTGACCTGTCAATAATATTCAACTGGTTTGTAACAGTTTAGAAGTGAGATTAACTATCAACTACTTCATGTATTTCCTTTATGCAAGACGGTTGTTAGTCTAGCAGTACATTATCTCGAGCTGGTCTATTTAGTTTTGTCTCAATCTTTCCACCATTAAGAGTTAAGTCTGCTCCTTCTTCTACTTCATGTCAACTAAGCAGGTTTAAAAATGAGGGTGGGGGTGGGGGGCATGCCAAATGAATGCTTTGAGATGGAAAATCTAATCATTTCACCTCCCACCTCTTTTGTTTGCCCATTTATTGCTGCAAAGCTGAAGTGCAGAGGAGCAGATGTTTAGCCAAACATGAAGGCGCGGTGCCTCTTTCCTTATGGGAATGGCTCTCCCTCCTCTTACTGCTGATGCATCGACATGACAGCTGCTTGATTTCATGGAGCTGCTAAGAAGCCATTAGCGCTATCGGTGTGTTGAAACAGAACAGTATATTCCGGGGTTACAACACTTCTACTAACATCTATTGTTACCTGTACTGTGTTTGTCAGTGTGTGTTGTGTGTTGTGTCTTTATTTGTGTGTGTGGGTGTGTTTTGCGGTGTGCCATGCTACATCTGAGCACACAGCTCAATGAGAGGCACTAATATACTTGTGCAGTGTGTTCCCCCTTAACATGAGTGAGAGAGCCAGAGCAAAAGGGAAAGAGGGGGGAACAAATCTGTCAGAGCTTGTTTGCGATGTTGGTTTGAAACGAAAGCACACTGTGCTACCTCAAGCACACTCAAATCAGAGACGTCTCTCCTTTCCAGGCCAGAAAGGAAAAAAAACGAATTTGTGTCTCTCTCTTTTTCTCACTGTCTGTCTCTGTTTCACTGTTTTTCTCTATGTAAAAACACAATTATTGTTTTTGAAGAGATAGAGAGGGACTTCCGCTTGACTTCAACGTTTGGGAATTAAGGGTAGACATACTGTGGGTAAGCCTGGTGTCCATGTATGCCAAAGTCACAGCAAATGGTTACTGTTGACTAAGCTGATTAGGCAAAATTAGGTTCACAAGCTTTGTGTCTGGGGTGCTGAATCTTAGAGAACCTGGATAACTTTTGAGGAGACAATCCCATGTGCACACAAGGCGGTTTTCTCTCTAATCCCTTACAATTGAAAATGGTAGCCCTTAGATTTTGACTTTTTAAATGAGATAAAGTAAGTGAAATGGATATAGTTGGCAGTGAAATAGGCTGGCAGATCGCAGACAAACAGGAGTGTTATGAATCTGGGGCTAATTTTATTCTATGTAACATTATATAGCCGGTGCTTGCTTTTGACCTTATTCAAAAACACATGGAAAATTCTTTGTGGACACCACATTAACAAGTCCACTAATACCATTTCTATAACAATTAAGATATTATTGGATAGCGTTATATTAATAACTTCCTATTTAGATTTTTGTTGTTAATTCCTGTAAACAAAGTTTGGCCTATAATGTAAAACCTCTTGATGGTAGCGCATACAGAGAAGTGTGAAATGTCTAGAGGAAGTAGAGGTTGACAGTGTGGTAACAGAACGGTCCAACAGCAAATCCAACTCTTATTTCTCAATATCTGTCCATCTCTCATTCACATCACGTGCAGGTACCCATATATGACAGTTGTTCAACACAGAAATGAAAAATAGCTCCTATGAAGTCAAAGCAGATGCACATGTTCTGGATGCAGATATTTACCTTGCAAGTGTTAATGTCATTATAAAACAAGCTCCCTGGCATTCCTGTGTGATTGGCCTCTGGTCAGAGCAGGGGCTGGCAGGGCACTTATTGATACACGTGTTTGCCTGGCCTCAGAGGTTAATGCCCTCTCGTTTGTAAAAGTTGGTTAGCTCTCACTTGAACTACCTGACCTGGTTTTACCTTGCTATTTTGGTTCACATGGCATGTCAAGCAACATTATAGAGAGATAGGGGAAAAAAAAAACTCAATCACGCACACACAGACACACACACGCACACATACACACACACTGACATTATTGATGTCATTATAATGTATCCACTGTTTTCTTTGAGCTGTACATATGAAAAGAATGATGTTAATTTATAAGAAAATAATGAATATGGATGAATTACAATTGTGACATGCCATTATTTTTATTTCTGTACATTATGTCTGTACATTTTATGGTTTCAAATAGGCTACGTTGGCTTAACTACCAGGCAAAAAAAGTGCAACTGGGTCACACTGTTCACTGTGAGGAGACACAGAAGACACTGCGGCCAAAGTTTGGAGGGAAGCTGATAAGCTGCTTCTTTGCTTCGTCCCTATGGGCCTCTATTTATCATTCAATGTGAGAATTTCCTTGATGAAAGTCAAGGTTGTTTGTGGATGGGCTGCCTCATCGGGATGCCTGTTTTTCCACCAGCAAGGGGAAAAGGGTGATTTCTCTCCTCCAAAGAGACTCATTTGGAACGCCTCTGCTTGCTATTAAATCTCCAAAGGTCCTGATGATTATTTCTATTTATTTATTATTATTTTTTACTTCAGGGCTGTTCTTTCGTCCTGTATTTGGGAGAATACACATGACTTACTCCGCAGAACCACATAGAAGCGGTCTTACAAGTCCTTGCAATTCACTGTTGCTTACCACCACATATTTCTGCAGCGCAGCTAAAGCAACAGAGATCATCACCTGGCATGCAGAGTAAGCCTCTGTATAATGTAATCTTCACAAAACTGAGTCACAGGGAGCAGAACAAACACGTCAAAACAGGCGTTTCTCCCAAAAAAGACGTTAGATCATAGATCAGTTATATGGCAGACGGTCTATGTTGGTTTGGACTGCATGTGTTTAGTAAAAATGTTGGAATGTTTATTTGTTTATGTTTTGTCTAAGCGACAATATCATTGCCAGGGAATTATAGAGCGGCCGATGCTGTAAATATATCCCGAATATTATAATAATAATTATTATTATTATAATAATAATATAATAATATCCGTATTAGAGCGTCCTGCGTTAACACCCGCTGCAGCTTTTTATTTTCCCTGTGCTGGCAATGCTCAAATGGGAAGCGATACTGGCCTGTTTTGGATGTGGGAATGGGAATGATATTGGTTGGTCTATTGGTGTGCATCCTGGGTCAATGGGATTCTTGATGATAGCAAAGAAAACCTTGTTGCAGGCAGAAGAGCAGAAAAGCTTCGGTGGCACACACACACACACATACACTCATAAAAACTGACGCACACACACACACACACAGGCAGCCACAAAACACACACACGCACACACAAACAAATGCATGAGATTGCGCCTCGACAACCCCTTTATATTGATCTTCTTCAGCATTTAAAATCTGGTCACTGCTGCCACAAAGGCTTTTTATTTTAGCTGTGCTGGCAAAGATTGCTCACGGCTAAGCCAGAATTTTAAATATTCGACTCCAACTGAACATCGCAAGAAATTACAGCGATGTAGGGCGGACAGTAGACAGCAGATGAGCAATGGAGCAGCCAAATATAAAATGTTGCTTTAGTGGCTAATTCTTCCTAGATGTATTCAGCCAGCGTTGTCTCTCTTTGACAAGAGCATAGAGTAGAGTAGAATGGAAGGAAAGACATTGTGTGAATTGAACTTTACCCTGTACTTACCGAGACGCTCTGCTCACATACCTTGTGAGCAGAGCGGGATTAGATGTTAGTACTAGTCATTGGATTAGTCATTACTCGGGACAGGCTGCTGTTTTTAGCTTTTTCAAGTCAAACCAGGTAGAGTGGAGAAGGAACTCAGGGTACTAAGCCACACTGGACTAAACATAAAAAAACATAATTATTGTTTTTTTATTTAGTTGTTATAACAAACTTAATTCCAAGCAAAGTAAGAGAATATAAAACGCACATTATCTTTGTTTGTTTTGGTTAAGAAGATTGTCAATGTCAGATGTACTCGTGTCTTAAAGTGAGGTGCGACAGAGAAAATTCCAGAGAGCGAGAACTGTCCGCCTCTGTTCACACCGCATTTAGAAATAATGTGCAGTGAAAAGGTCAAGCCACATTTGATCGATTCCAAAATACTTTTTTTCTAACCCCCCCCCCCCCACCGTCCAGCATCATTTACATGACTTAATAACAGCCAGGTAGCTTCCTATTGCCACTATAAGCAGCTGTCGCTGTTGTTTTTCTCCTCCCATCCCCAGCCATGAAAGCCTATAGCCTCCTCTGCCTGCCTGGTGCTGTGGCATTGTCCCTATCTCCCTTCCACC
>JAODUH010000018.1:1257702-1274745 GCA_027564835.1 Typhlichthys subterraneus
CTAACTGAACACACCCAGCCCCCCCCCCCCCCCTCCCCCCCAACCCCCCTTCCCCCGCTCCACCTTTTCTGGTCACCGCACTTCCTGTTTGTACTGAATGTGTGTCTTGGATAGCATGTGTGCATTCATTGTTGTGCATTCATTGTCAAAGACCGGCACGAGCACATGTGTGTGTGTGTGTGTGTGTGTGTGTGTGCCCTCCTTCACTAACACACACTCACACTACAGAATAGCAGACATACTCCTATTTTTAGCTTGGAGCTGTGTGTGCGCGCACATGTGTGTGTGTGTGCTGTACATGTGTGTGGTGTGTGTGTATGTGTGGGGGGGGCTGCATACTCTAAAGGTCAGGTGGCAGTAAGAGCAAACGGCAGTGGGAACAAATGATGCACTAAGCGGATGACACTCGGAGGTCCTGCTTTAATATGTATGTATCGCAGGTTGATGGCTGATTTCATTAGCGCCTCTCATTGTTATGCATGGATTGTCCTCCTGCAGCAAAATGAATATTGTATTCACACGCGCGTGCACGGACACACACACACACACACACACACGCACACACGCACACACACGCGGGCGCACTCAGCGTCTACATGTTCCAGGGAAATGTGTTTGGATCTCACCAGCGGCTTGACGAAAAGGTTGATGTTTCTCGTGGCTGTTATCTGTGTTGGCTGTAATTAAAATAATTTACCGCGCCGTCGTTTTAACACTTGGGTTTTTGGAGCGGCCACTGTGATTATTTAAGGGTCCCGGTGAATTATTTTCCTGACGGGAAAGGGAAACCATCTTTGTTTAAACTATAGTAGAATAAGTGTTGCAGTAAGGCAAGGGTTTGTCTTACATCACATCAGTTTACTTAACTGTGTGTGTGTGTGCGTATGTGTGTGTGTGTGTGGGCGTGTGTGTGTGTTTGTGTGTGTATTTGTGAGTGTGAGGGAGAGGGAGAGAGAGAGAGAGAGAGGCTGTGTGCGTGCAAGTTACATTAAAGAGGGCATAACCATTAATTTGTAAATGTTTATGTGTTTATGTCTGTCTGTGTGTTTTGTGTTGAAATATTTCTGTTGCATATGGTGAGTGTGTGAAATCGCCCGGCTGCCCTGCCTTGCTCTAATCCTCCAACATGACTGCATTTCAGTAGGAATTCCAGTCCTTACCGGGACATGAGCAAATGCTCCGTTTGAGTTATTAATAGCAATTGTGGGCGGAAAGGGAAAAATAAACCCTCTTGTGTGTTTTTCCGTATGTTTTGTAAGGAAACGATCCAGACTGATTATCTCTTGCTCATCTCTTTCTCTCACTATGTGTTCGGGTCCAAGTAGCGCACTAGGCTTGGCACGACACGCGCCTGCACCCAGCTTGATGGATAACAGGCTATTACTGATTAACATGTCCCGACTCACGCTCAGTACAGGAGAAAGAAAAAGGACAAATGTCCGGGCCGGTGAAATTCCCCCCCCCCTTTTCTCTCATCTGAATGGCGAAGGGGGTGTCACTATTGCCCCAGCCCCCACATACCTCAGATGCCTCACGGTGACAGAGATGCGTTTGTAGGCCCCTTCTATTTGTTGCCTGAGAAACCATGTTGGCTTGTCTTCTCACATTTCACACTTGGATTCATCCCCTTAACCCCTCCGCTCGGCTCGGATGGGTCGCCTGACCCCGGGAGTCACGGATGTTACAGGCTCTTGGGCATCGCAAGGGGGCCGCGGCTGGGTTTTATTTTGCCCGGCGGTTGTAAGCGCTCATTTAGATCATGGCTGAAAGAAAAAACCATCCTGCCCGCGTTCATTCGAGCTGCCAGCGTAGGCCTTGTTTAAACGTAAACGTTGAACTTGAGTCTAGTTTTTACAGTAGTTCAGCCCACAGCCAAGGTCAGGACTCCAATAACGTACTGCTCTCCATTCAGATCAAGATGGTCAAACGTGGTTAATGCGGAGAAACAGAGCAAAGCATAAGTGCACGCTCATGCACATGCACACACACACGCACACACACACACACACACAGACACAGAGACACAGACATTCCTTTGTTTGACTTGATGTGACATTGTCGCGCAAAGCAGCAGGTTTCCTTTCCACTAGGACGTCCGCTCCAGGAGATAATGTCAGTGAGCTGTTTAACAGTGTTTTATACCGGTGTCTGCACCAATAAGGCATGAAGGTTGACTGTTTATCACAGTCACACACATAGGTTCCCCATTATACACATACAGCAACACGCGCGCACACACACATACACACACACAGCAACAGAATTGCACAAGCACACAAAACATGTACAAACAACACACACCTACTAACACATGCTAACATTCCACGCACACCGCAAAACACAGGCTGGGTGGCCTTATCTCAGCCAGTTAGACGACATGTGAACAGAAAGTTCTCAAAAGGTGGCACAGAAGATATAGCTGTGGGATCAGTGCATCCACACGCATCTGGATTTCCTGTCGCAGCTTTATTCCCCTTTTATTCTTTTTTTTTTTGACGATTGAAACAGGAAGTGTGCCACGCTGCCCGACAGGAAGGACAGCAACGTTGCTGGTGGCATGAAAATCACGCTCTCTCGTTGTCGCAGGTCATCCCGGCCTTAAAATAGCAATTCTGCTGCTGCATCCCTGGCGAATGCGGCTGCGATCACAGCTGCTTTGAGGACAAACTTTAAAAGAGTGCCCTAGCTGGGCTGGCCTCAGCCAGAACGCAGCGGTGCAATATTTAAATGAAGAAATCACTAAAGTCACCCAGTCAGCAGCAGCAGCATAACTAGAAAAAACGGAGCTTCCCTTTCCAAACCGCCCACACCGCTCGCTCTCTCGCTCTCTCTCTCTCTCTCTCTCTCTCTCTCTCTCTCTCTCTCTCTCTCTCTCTCTCTCAGCCTTGTTGTGACTCGTTTGTCTGTCGCTGCGGAGGGTTTGTGCTTCTTCCACAACAATCATGCATAAAAGCTCCCTGCCCCAGCGCATGGGGGCTTGTTACACGGCAACAGGATGGAGGTAGAAATACAAAACAGAAGTGGAGCCTGTGAGAACGAAAGTGTGTGTGTATGTGCGTGTGTGTGTGGTTGGGGGGGATTCCCATCTCCCCCTAACCACCCTTGTCCTCCTTTCTCTCTCTCTCTCTCTCTCTCTCTCTCTCTCTCTCTCTCTCTCTCTCTCTCTCTCTTCTCATTCTCTGTATGCATGTCAGGTGCATGCGTGCTGTAGATACTGTCATCAATGGTGTGTGCGTGCGTGTGTGTGCGTATGTGTTGTCATGTGCAGCTGTTGGCTCTCTAGTTAGTGTGCTGCTAGGTTAGCTAGCGGAGCTGTGGCGGCGTGGTGGCGCTTCTCCTCCTAGCTTCCCTCTGATTTATTCTTAACATCTGTGTTTGGCAGGTGTGTGGAACCAAGAGGTCCTCTCTCTGAACCTGTAATATAGCTATCATAGTCCAGAACGTGTTTGCGTGCATGCATGTGTGTTTGTGCGTGCGTGTGTTTGCATGCGCTCGTGTGTGTTTGTGCGTGCGCGGTTTGTGTGTGTATACGTGTGTGTGCGCGTGCTTTGCTCAGAACAACAAAGAGAGGCGTCCCCTCCTTCGCCCTCCTCAGGATGAGTCACATAAGAGCCCAGTGTAATCCAAGCCTGTGTTTCATGTGGGTGAGCAGTAGCCCTGCTCTGTCTCCCTCTGGGGCACAGAGTGGGTGACACACGGCTAGCAACCACAGGCCCAGACCCCGATAGGCTGGGCTCCAGGAAGCCACTCATGGTGGCACATGCACACGCATACACACACACGCACCTACATACACGCACGCATACACACACGCATACACACACGCACCTACACGCGCACGTGCATGCACACACACCTACATACGCGCACGCACGCACGCATACACACGCGCACCTACAAGCGCACGTGCATACGCACACACCTACATACGCACACGCACGCGCACACTTACGATACTGTAAAATACTGTATTGCACGTAATATCGCGATACTCAGGTGTAATGATATTTTCTTTCTCCACACACACACACAGTACATGCACACGGGCATACACATGCTTGCACACACACACACAAATAAGCACACATTTACTGGTGTAAACAGAGCTACTACTCTACTACTGTACAGTACACACACACATACGCATACACACACACACACGCACACACACGCGTACGCACACACACACACGTACGCATACAGACGCCGGTACGCAAAAGTACACAAAGCAGAGACGGTATTATCCTCTACCTCCACTATTCCCCCTTAAATAATATCAGGTAACAAAGGGGGCTGATGCGGGGTCTGTGATTGGTCCAAACATAAGGAAGTGCTGGGATCGAGAGGCTGAGCCAAGTGGATATAGTTTCACATGAAAAGCTAGTGTGACACAACACTGGCTGTGTCTGTGAGACAAAACTGTGCTCGTGTGCGAGTGTGTGTTTGTGTCAACGCCAGCATGTCTATCTACAAGCGTGATTACAGGGCAGACATTGCAGCTGTGTCAAGATTGAATTTGAAACTGTCAACAAAGAGAGGTTCAAATATTTGGACTTTTTTATTTATTTGGAGTTACATAGCGTGTTGCAATAGCAAATAGGAAGTGTTATTCTCTGGGTATTCCTTATGTAAAAGCACTAGTGGTGTGACAGGCTTATTTCACAGTGAAATATTTCCACTTTTTGCCTTCATCCGTTGTCAGGGAAAATACTGCGTCCACCACAAAAAGGTGCCATACATATTATGACTTGATCAGTCATGCTCTGAATTCTAGTATTGTTAGAGTTAGGGCTGCAAATTTTGACCTAAAATCAAAGTCACGACTAATTGAACATTGTACCTCGATTACTATTAATGAACGATTTTTTTGCCTTTGTTTTGCTTTTGTTTGAGTTCTGCTCCATGATGCTTCCATTCAGCCGACTCGACGGGCAGAGTTACATGAATACACCATAGACATATAAATAAGGAATACACACGCAGTAGTATTCAGCAGCTTTTGTAAAAATGTATTATTTGTAAAAGGATGATGCTTAAGTATTGCTAGCAATTGGCTAAAACATTAAAATATTAAAGATACATGGAGCCATCATTTTTATCTAAAAAATAAATAAATTGACAGGCAAAAGTTGACTTACCCTGTTGTATTATCCTGTATTGGCAGCTATGTTTATCATTCACGTATGCATTTGGAATATAATTTTCTCTACTCCACCTACTAATTGTAGACATTTTTGACTAGATTTTAAATCCATTATTCCAGAAATTGTATTTCTGTAGGAATGTCTCATTGAAAGAGTTGACTTGACATTGCTTTATCTTAGAAGTTACCATGAAGGGAGGCGGCACCCCTAAAGGTAATCTATTTGCTTTGAATACTGTAAAATACCTTCTATGGGCATATATATTAACAGTAGGTATTTAAAAAGCCCACCTTGCTATATAATAAGTTGTCTGTCACGCATTATGAGTCTGTTTTGCTCTGATAAATGTTTATGTGACACCACCTGAGCTGCCGTGTTACGAGCCATTGACGTGGAGTGTTGTTTCGATTTACGTCTGTCGCGGTTGATTCTAATGGTGATTACATTAATAACAGCAGCGTTTCTCAGTAGAGCTACTCGCTACTCGCTTATTGAGGTGCCTAGGATTGTCACGAGTGTCCGGGTCTCGACAAATAGGCTTCATCACATCACGCTTGATTGAACAGGATTTTCTTTTTATCGAGAAAACCAACATAGGAAATGTTCTGAACGTTTAAATGTTCTGAATTTCGATTTCGGTTACTTTTCGGTTAATCGTGCAGCCCTAGTTAGAGTGTCTTCTAAAAGAAAAAGCACCCACAAGAACCTCTGGGGAAGGTTTAAGATAGGGAAACATTGTTTGAGATGTGAGCCCACTTTAAACAGGACGTAGAGAACAACAAACTCAATGTTCACATGTTTATTGACACTGTACATTCCTGGTTCCCATTATCATACGACAATGATGAAGATGTAGATAGTGCTGTACGAGCCTTAGTTTTGGCATGGAAAGTGTTTCCGTTTTCTGGATCATTGTTCAGCCTCAATTGTTAATCCAAACATTTTGGACATAGTTCCTATTATAATATAGACTATTAGAATATATAACTATTTCAGGAGGCAGTTTTCTACAACAGACGGATAAAAAGAAAGGAAATGGGATTGTGTTGTTACAGAACATCATCTTAAATCTGGGAATACCTCTAATGTGCAGTGGCATGTTATAAAACAAATACAAACTCTTATTACTGGAATTTTGTCAAAATTATTTTTTGGTACAGATTTATAGTTACATTTGCAAAGTAAAACAAATGTTCCTAATGATGTGACTGCCCTTTATTTTTTTATTTTAGTGGGTCTCAAACGTATACAGCTATACTTAGCTGTATACTTTTTTTTAGCTATTATATACTATAATAGCTAAAACGCGGTATACCGGACTTATTGGATAATACATATAAGATAATACATGCGTAAAGAAGTTGTTTGCTTGGCATGCATCCTACAATGCCTTCTCTTCGCTTCCCTTGGAGTTCTAGCATGGGAGTCAACTCTGGCTATAATTATCTGTTTCCTGTCTTGTTTCTCAGGAAAGGGTTGAAAAGCTTTATCTTATTGTTAGTTTGCTGAGGCTGTTATATTTTATTGTAAAACCATGTACATTTGCTCTCTCTCATTTAATATGGCTTACTGTGTTGATTGTATGTGACTTTTTTTTTCTCTTACTCTGCTAACATTTTCTGTAATGGTACACAAATGCCTCAAGGCTCTTGTCCCCCTATACTTGTTCCAAATGCTAATGTAACATAAATGAAATCGCCTTCGTTAAATGTATATAGCTGAGCCTACACTGACAGATTCAGCCTTGAAACTTCCCTTATATTTCATGTTGAATAATATTTTTGTTTCCTGTGGGCGTACTATTTTCGCATCATTGTTATTAAAATGTGCAGACTGTGAGTGCATCTTTGAGTTTAGGATGGATGCCATGAATGCTCTGCCTCTTTGAGGTGGATTGGGCTCTACACTGCCTGTTGGCCACCCAGCTTCTTCAACTGGGCTGTTAGCTTAGCCGTAACATTAATGGCCTCTGTCAGAAGCTGGCCATTGTAAACACAGTGTGCTAGCAGCGGTTTGAAGAGTGACTCGCTGTTAATCATTACTCAACGGAGAGTTTGTCAGGCACAGCAACATACCAGAGAATTAATCATAGGCACAGATCCCTGGCTTTATGGAGAGGGTAATTTAACGGCTTTGTTTCTAATCATTAGGCTTCTCCTCGAGGTGCGTTACATCAACAACATGGCTCTGGGGGTCAGCTATAGGTCCAAGAAAGCCACAGTTTAAAGATTTACACCTTCAGACTATGAACGTTTTATTACTACATTACAGTATTTCATTACTAATGTAGCTAAAGGGACTGGGAAATTAACATTTTCAGAGCGCCTGTAATAGTCCAACTCATAATCAAATACTCAGCTAAATAAATACAGACTTTTGTGGTTTATATCCGTTCCCTGTTGCCTGTCACAGTTACGTCTTTTCTCCATCAGTCTCCTGTGTGTATAATTGGTTGCATTCTCTAACCTTTTTAATAGTCCTTTTACTTGCACCTCGATGGAGCATTTGGAGTCGCATCCATTCAAAGGCTTTAACATTAGGAGCGAGACAAAAATGTCTCGGTAATTAAAAGACAATTTTCTAAAATTGATGAGATTATGCTAATCTGGGGAGATAATATCTTAGCGCAGCAAGAGAGGGAGTCACAGAGGGGAAAAGGGACGAGCTGACAGTCCAGCCGCCATTACAAGCTGCTGATTTCTGCAGAGTGCTTCATAAAATGTCAGAGCGCTTCTCCCTGAGCAAGACACTGAAAAATGGCAGCGCTGTGATGTGCTGGCACCTCACCTGCTGCACTGTGTGTGTGTGTGTGTGTGTGTGTGCTGGCCTCCCTCCCGTGTTGCAGTGGAGCAGAACAGAGTGGCTGACTGCCCGCTGATTTTGCTTCCCTCTCTGTCAATACAACACTATTCTCTTCCAGCCAGTCATTTTCACATGTTTAACATTAAATAGAGCATCAATTTGCAGAACCTCACAGTAGAGCATCAATGATTGACACATTGGGTTTAATGCTTGTGGATTTTCTTCCTAACTGAGCTTATGGTGCCTGCTTGTTGTTCCGAGCTATGTCCTGTGATTTCCGTATTGCGATTGCGGCGCAACGCTATATTGTACCACTGTAAACACACATTTGTTGTTGTTGTTTTTTTTTGTTTCTTTTTTATGTAAATATGCTTATCTGAATTATTCATCAATATTTGACTCATTACCTTGTTTGCGACGTAGCCTTGCTCTGTCACTGAGACAGAAAGGCAAGGTCTGTTTAATGAATCATGGTCACACAATGTTCTGGACCAAGATATTATTGATGCTGGTTTCAACAAAACATGTTGAACTCAGCAACGGAAAAAAAAGAGGGGGAGAGAGAGAGAGAGAGAGAGAGAGAGGGGTAACGAGAGAGAGAAATATAGAGAGGGAGGGTGAGAGAGAGGGGGGTGAGATGAGAGTAGAGTAAGCATTAAATGGAACGACAGAGAGGATCTCTGAAGAGATAACGAACAGGCATTAAAACAGATGTGTGTAGGGTTTCATTTAACCATGACAACAGCAATGAGCCTTCTACAGCGATACACAGGCACCCCCCAATGTGTTTGGCTGCAACAAGCACCTGAAACACTGTATTCAATTCTGCAAATTGGCCCTTTAAATATATTATAATTAAGATACTAGTCATTAAATATAGAAAACCAGTCAACGTCATTCTAAATGTTTTCATCAAGGTCATAGAAGCATTCCTATTTGAACATGCTGCAGTGTTTGATGACCTCAACAATATTTACATAAAAACATGTGGTTACATCTTATCAGATATGTGGTTGTACTTTTATATGTTATAGACTTTGTGGTTGCCAACATATAAATTGAGGATGCTGTTATTGATGTCACCCACCTATTGTCTCACTGTTCAGTTGCAATTGTGTAAAGGTTTAGTTAGCTATTTAAAGCTAATGGTAAGCTAATATACTTTTTGTCAAGTTCACCAAATATCTCCTTGCATTCCGCCATCTTACCGTTCTTTGTGTGTGCTGAACAAATTATTCTGTACTTCTACACAGCCCTAGCGCCGTTAATAGGAACATAAATAAAT
Source organism: Typhlichthys subterraneus (assembly GCA_027564835.1). Classification (NCBI taxonomy): domain Eukaryota; kingdom Metazoa; phylum Chordata; class Actinopteri; order Percopsiformes; family Amblyopsidae; genus Typhlichthys; species Typhlichthys subterraneus. The sequence continues at coordinate 1,266,934 of JAODUH010000018.1, forward strand.
GGGGGCATTTATAAATAGTAAATGGGTGCATTTAACATAAAGTGGCTGACACCGCTCACAACAATGCCCATGGATTTGCAATGCATTTCAATGTGCGTGGCGGAGCTTCTGAGCGATATTGTTTTGATTTGAGCTCGAATTTAGCAAGCATTCTCGAGAATGACTAACGCTGCCTTTAATCAAATTATGTTGGAACTACAACAATGCTATTTATTCACTGCCTCCAGATCCTGGTTTTAGTTCAAGTGGACTGACAGACGCATCGGGATTGTACAGCATATTGTAGCATTGTACAGCATATTGTAGCATATTGTAGCATTCTCTGGTTGGTTATCCAAATAAGATAATAGTGTGTCACTGTGTCAGCAATAACAACAATAACAACACCACATACAACAATAGCAGACATATAGAATAAATAAAATAACATTTTAAAAAAAAGATAAATAACTATCTATGAAAAATATTCAGATTTCGACGTGATTAGTGGCAATTTTTGACAATGGCAAAAAGAAACACTCAAGCGCACACAAACACCAAATTGTTGTGTCTCAGCTCCTAATTCAGGCAGCAATGGTAAACCGGTAAACATTTATTAGGATACCGCTGTTCTAGTCTCTTTCCATGCTGGTTTGAATATTAACAGTACAGTCTGCGAAAAGAAAGCGGTGAAGGTTATTTGAGCTTACAGGGGGCCTACTGAACAGCTGTAAGCGGGGAATCAAAGGACGTTGTGATCTTTAAGCTGGCCAACATAACAGCATGTGTTCTTGTATTGAATGCATTAAGTCTATATTTTATTTTGTATGGTTTGTTAGTCCAATGACTCAAAAGTCGGTCATAGCTCCAGTCATTTCAGATAATGCGCACGATGAGTGCTCGAGCATGGTTTGAAACCAGCCGATCGTACAGTTAGTCATTACTGAGCTATCAGTGCCATTAGAATGTCAGGCTAAACCTCATCACATTTGCATAGTGATATCACTTGCATCACATGTTAGAAATTAAATCCAGCAGATGTGACTTCCAATAATTTCTTCCCACAGAAACTGGAGGGAAGGGGGCTCTGTTGCTCTCAGGCCCAGGCCTGGCCCTCTCTGGATGCTCCATTGTGCTGTCAATCTCACTTTGTTTTCTTTTTTGACATGCATGTCATCTGCATTTATGCATAATGTGGAGTAATAATATCGCCCTCGCTCTCGCTCATATTTTTCGTTTTTTACTCTCCCCATTCTATCTATTCCTAACTGAATATGTCCATTCTCATAATTACAGTGGTTGAGATACAACACCCTCTGATACCATTTCCTATATTGTCCCATTTTTTATTAATTTTTTATTCTTTTTTTATCAGTTTAAATATAAATCTGTGCATTTTGCAGAAAGACAACATTGAAGCGCTACATTAAAACAAAAAAAACAACCATGTTAAAACAACAGCGATCCAATGCCAACCTTTTTGTGGCAGAGGGCACAATTCGCTCACTTTCCCAACTTGTACGTGAGGATCACAGTATTTATTTTACTTACCTTGGCTTATGCCACGTCTAGCCTTGATATAATGATAAATAGATATATAGTATATAATGAAATATAAGAATGACATAACGCCAAACTATACACTGTAAATCAGTTGCAGCACTGATGCGTGATAATTAACCTTCGCAGGCATTGCTTTGCATTGTTTTGGGTGTATTGTGTGTGTGTGTGCGAGTGTGCATGTATAGGAGAGAACACACACGTGTGTGTGCGCCCATGTGCGCGCGTGTGCACGTGTGTGGTGTGTGCACGTGTGTTGTGAACGTGTGTGTAGTTGCATACAAGTGTCTGTCTCCCCGAGGACCGGCATGTGTCTGTGTGCGGTTCCAAACAGCTCCGGGTCATTACGGACCCGCGTGGCTGCGGGCAGCCAGGAGCCGGGAGCCGGGTCCGGCCGGGTCCACCGTCAGTGTAACCGTAATGAGGACAGGGAGGCGCTGATGAGTGGCTAGCAGTGGGAGAAGGACAGATTCATCAGGGATGATTGCCTCGTCTACACCCGCGCGTGCGCTTTTTGATGCGGAGGCCCTGCTAGGTTACCATGGGGAGAATAATTAGTGCTGTCTGGATGTGGATACAGAGGCACACGGGAGAGAGAGAGTGTGTGTGTGTGTGTGTGTGTGTGTGTGTGTGTGTGTGTGTGGGGGCATTTACTTACTGAGCTAACTTTCGAGTTGTGCTTGTGTGTGTTTGTGCGTGTGTGTGTAGACACGTGCGTACAACCCAACACACACATGCAGGAGTGGCAGAGGGAGGCCGCTAGCGAGCGCACGCGCGCTACACGCGCGCACAACACAAACAATCAGCTCAGATCTTTTATTTCTGGCCAGGAAATGGCCCTGGTGCTGCGGCGTCGCCTGCTTGAGCCGAGCAACACTGTTCTGTCACACAGTGGCTTGACATCAAATGCAACTGACAAGCCTGTCCTATTCCTCCCCACCGAGTCATCACCATGTCCCAAAATCACATTATTGTCAGTGGGACGCCAACAGAGATGGATGGTACTGGGGGGGGGGGGTCCATGGTGTGTTCGCACACGCAAATCAAGCCGTGCGGCGAGAGCTGATTTTCCTGCCATTTTTCCCCGACGTCCGACAGACAGAATGAGCGTGGCGTGCTATTTGGCTGAAGCTTTCATCCAGCAAACCGCCTTACAGTGAAGGCGGAGAGGAGAAGGGGAGAGGGGTAGATGGGAGGGGGTGGGGGCGTTGGTTTTAAGGCTGCCCGGCGGATATTGAACCTGCGAGTGTGGTACTAATGCCACACTTTCTTTCCCACCGTCTTTTACTTTTTGACACACACAGGACCGCGTGAATACCTTGCCCGCCACAACAGACAGCCAGCAGTTACAGTGTCATAAGCATCACTGATAGGCACACGCACGTACACGCACACACACACGCACACACACACACACGCACACACAGTGGGGCCGCGGTGTGGCTGTAATAAGACCCACGGCACAGCACCGCTGCCAAGGCTGGCGAAGGAGGGGGTGAAAAAGATGGCGGCCAGCTCCTACAGGACACATGCCCCAGCTCTGCCATCTGTCACTAGGCAGGAGCAGAGGAAGAGGGAGGCTTCTGAGTCACCGGGGCCGTGTGTGTGTATGTGTGTGGCGTTCAGGGCACGGCTCGATACCTTCACAGCTCGTGTGCGACCTGCACACGAGCTGTGCGCACCTAATCCACTTAAGTGCGAGGGATTGCATTAAGAGTAGGTTTAATTTCCTAAATGGAACATTTGCTCTTCCCATGTACACATACTCTAGGTATAGATGGATTGCACATACTGTGTCGTTGAGATAAACAGATAAATATTATTACGGCTCTGCAGGGCTGCTACAATAAGAAGTGCAATAGCAAGTAAAGTGCAATATCAACTATGCTGTCATTTTAAATGAAGTATAGGTTTGACCCTGGGCAAAGGTTTGGCACTTAATTTCTGCCAAGACGCCTGGTTATGTAATTTCCTGGCTAGCTTGGAGCGCAGGCTGAGAGAGGGGTGTGGTTTTGTGGTGGGGGCGGGTTTGGAGAAAAGAGGTCAAGACAGCGTTGCGCGTGTTGTCCGCTATAAGCAAGATGATCTGACTCACTTAGTGTTCACTGCAAACAAGGACGCAAACATTTAAGCACACGCACGCCGCATGTCGATGGAAGCGCGGACATGCCAAGACAAAGGATAGACATGTTTTATTTGTGCTGGGATGTTTTCCTGGCTGTGTGCGTGTGTGTGTGTGTGTGTCAGGGTAAATTACCTCACCAGCAGCAGGCACACACACACACGCGCACACACACACACACACAGGGCCCGCAAACTGAGGTAATTTACTGCACCTCACAGTGGATGTGCGTGTCTGACTGTTTGTGTGTGTGTGCCCGGGCCAAAGTAGCATTCAGTAATAAGTGTTTAATGGGGACTGACGGACAAACAGAAGTCACAGTTTGTCACCTGGCAACCACACAGCCCAGCAGAGCTCCAGCGGAGCCCTTCTCCATGTCTTTTTATCTATAAATGGGCTTTCAGTTTCTGGCACGACTGTTGGATGCTGTAAAGGCAAAAGCAGATTTTTTTCACAGGCCCAGAAAATGAATGCATCCTGCAAAAGGAAAATGTCTGGATTATTGATGGGCAAACTAATTAATTTGTGCCTAATGGACTGAGTTTAAACAGCGAAGACTTAATTTAAAACACTGTTTACTTTGTTTTCCACATCCACCACCTTACCGACGAGCACCAGTGACCTCATCATTACGCGCCTTGGGTCATTTCTCTCGCTAGCGGCCCCAGTACTGGACAGAACTGGACGGAGGTGTGCCTTTGAAACCGTGACGGGTCACAATGAACCGCGCGGGACCCAATAGAACTGACACAGAGATAAATGCGTAAACTGTACGGAAGAGCGCCTTTGTCCGCCACGGAGAGGAGTAGGAGGAGGAGGAGGAGCTGCGGGCTGCCGTGTGTCTTTGAATGAGGTCAGGGCATCATTTGGAATAATGCACTTGCCTTCTCTCGCGCCAGGCGCTCCTTCCATTAGGGCTGGAGAAGAGACATTGTGTCCACACTCTGATTACCACTGATCCATGCTGATGACTCTGTTGGCGGATTATCTCAGTTAGTATCGGCCATCTGTTACCGCCTGTGTGTGCGTGCGTGCGTGTGTGTGTGCGTGTGCGTGCGCGTGTGTGTGTGTGTGTGTGTGTGTTGAAGGGGACAGGAAAAAAAGGTACAGGAGTGAAACACACAGGGGGCTGAGGTTGAGATGTGCACATACACACAAACACGCGCGCACACGCACGCATACGCACGCACACTTGTAAAACCTCTGCATGCTAAAGCAGCCTCCACAATGCAGACCTGCAACGCCACCGGCCAAATGGAAGTCCAGGCACAGAGTGCAGACTGCACGACCTTTTCCCCACCGCCCTCCCCCGCCCCGCCCCGCCACGCCCCGCCCCCCCGTCCAGATATACAGCAACGACCTGAATGTCGACGACACACACACACACACACAGGATTTCTACCTGTATACAGTACGAAGGCCACATGCCATCGTAAAAACCGCCAGGATTGTTTTTATAGCCACGCTATCTCGTGAAGGGCCGTGGCTTGCACCCACTATTAGTCGCACACACTTGACAGCTGTGTGCCGTGTTGTGTTTGTGGACGTGACTGTGAATCCGGCGCAGAAACGCATCTTATAAATCATGCTCCAACCATTAGCATAAATTCTCCCCCCTTTCCCATGCATCTGCAAGACCTGCTCTTTCTGGTCACGTCGCTGCGCGTTGATTGGCTGGTGTTGTTCAAGTCAAATTGATTTAGCCGTTCACTGAGATTATAGCGCAATGCCTTATACCGCCGCTTTGGCGTGCCGTTAATTACCTATAAAATCAAGCTAATTTTGATGCTAAATCCATTTTAATTTCTCATAATTAAGTCGGGATTGGATCCTTAAATACCTCAGTGCTTCATTATTGTTGTAATCATTGTTGTTGCCATGCGTTTGGTGGTACATCACCGGGCTCAATCTTATTATTGTTATTAGATTTAATTGCGCTAAGTGATCGGTTTGTGGTAGTTGATAGGGAGGAGATGGACTGGTCTCACAGTGGTCCTTCTCTTGTTTTCTCTCTCGTCTCTCTGATAGAGGCCCTGTGAGAGATTGTGAGGAGATGAGGGGGATGGTAGCCATGGTTTTTCACCTCTGTAAAGGAGGGACTGCCTTTTTCCCTGTTGTTTGTTAGAAGGGAGAAATCAATTCTGTTCACATCATCACGTTTTGACAAGGCGAGGCATTAAGTGCAGATATTGAGAAACGACAGGAATGGTTTACAGCCTGTCCTTCATCTTCTCCGTTGTTTTTCTTTCCGATGTTTCTTTCGTTCTTTTTTTTTTTTGTTGTTTTTTGTTTTTTTTACAAATGCAGTCTCTTGCGCCCTCTCTTTCCGTCTCTCTCTGTTTCTCTTTTCTTTCTCTCCCTTTACCCTTCTCCCTGGAAAGGTAGGAAATGATTTGCTTCACTTGCCAGCTGACATCACGTAAGCTCACTTGTCCGCTGAGACTTCAGCCTTTTGTTTTCCAGTGTATTATGGGTAATTATTTAGGGCCACAGCTCCTCTTTATTTCCATCCAGCTTTTAATGATCCCGACTTTTTTCATCAGGAGGACAAAAAGTGATAATTACTTTCTCCACAGCTTTATGCTGATGCCTCCAACCACTTTGCGGCAGAAACTTGAGCGTGCGACGCCATCGACACAGCCGTTTTGACAAGACGATGAAGAGTTTTGCGTCGCCCTCTGTCAGCGTACAAATTCTCTCTGGCCGCTAATATGTACCGTTCATTCATGCGGGGCCGCGCTTGATAATTTGGCTCATTAACCCACATCCTGTCACCTTGCATGAGAGGCCATACGGGGGACCTTTGACCTTGCCGATAATTACGCACACGCCATCTTTTTTTTTTCCGCCTCCACTGCAGCAATGGCAGCCATGGCTGCCCATGTCCAACGGCACACCAGCCTCCTCCCCCCCATGGACTGCAGCAGGTTTTCCTGTCATCTGCGCCTCTCTATTCCTCTCTCCCTCTCTCTCTCCCTCCCTCCCTCTCTCCCCCCCCCCCCCCCGTCCTCTCTCTCTTGTCAGTGTTGCTCCTGGCGAAAGGCTGATACTTGATATTCAGAGGATAGCAGCTTTTGTCTCTGAGATTTAATCAGTGGCTCTGCTCCCTCTGCAGAGAGGAGAGAGAGGAGGGAGGAGGAGAGGAGAGGAGAGGAGAGGGAAGGGGAAAGAGACGGAGGCAGACTGTTTATGTGTAATGACACAATAACAAAGCCTGCCTGTAAAACACAATCTGCAAACTGTGCTTTTGAAGGGGGGATTTTCAGTGCTGGATTAGTGTCAGGCAGAGCTGTGTGGGGAAAGAGAGAGTCACGTCCACAATATGACAGACAGCGGAGGTGATCGTGTGTGTGTGTGTGCGTGTGTGTGTGTGCGCGCATACAAACCGTGTCATTTATTTTGCGTCTCGGTAGATGATGTGAGCGTGTGCTCGTCCCATCCACATCATGGCGTCCTTTGCAAAAGAAAAAGGGACTTAGCATGAATAATGACAGGGGCACAATAATACTAGTTAAGCTGCCGAAAGGCCAAACATTCTCTGCGAGGCTGTGTGTGTTTCATGGTCAGTTAATGGTGGCTCTTATGGTGAGTGGCTGATGATGAAACACCTGGTGGATACCTAATGATTAATGTGCCATCACTTTAAAACCTCCCCGTTAAGATCTAATTTTAACCGAATTAAACTGTGTCTTGAGGGAGCCTCTAGACAGGCGGACATGCCTATGTGTGAGCGTGCACGTGTGTGTGCTTAAGTGTGAGTGAGAGTTTACATGCACTATTTGTTCAGCTTGTTTCCTGTTTTTTTCTCATCCCCCCCCATCCCTCTTTTTTCTTCTCTTAAACCATGTAGATTTCAAACAGCCCACTTTAGGCTACACATTCGCCATAATTAGCTCGCTATTCAAGACACGGCAAAGCCGGGGGACTGCCTCTCTCCGAGGCCACGTTGCTTTTGTCATACCGTAACCCCCTGTTTTCTAGGTCCAGGGCAGAGTCCTTAAGGACGTCGCTCTCCCACCTAGGCCGTATAGAATCAATAGAGCCGGGAGCCGGCGAGCACGGCTAAATAGAAATATTGTTCAGGGGAAGTGAGATGTGAAGGGGAGAGTGGCACGAGATGTGTGTGTGCCAGAGAGAGAGAGAGAGAGAGA
>JAODUH010000018.1:1274845-1297178 GCA_027564835.1 Typhlichthys subterraneus
TGTCTGTCTGTCTGTCTGTCTGTCTGTCTGTATGTCTGTCTGTGTTACTTTTAATGTCTGTCTGTCTGTCTGTCTGTCTGTCTGTCTGTCTGTCTGTATGTCTGTCTGTGTTACTTTTAATGTCTGTCTGTCTGTCTGTCTGACACAGACACCACCACTCATAACGACATTGTTATGTTTCACTGGTGCTGTACTGTGTTTATTAGCACATTCTGTAACTATGACCACACACACACACACACACAAACACACGTGTTCACCTTTATCCCGGGCCGCTTTTTTGGGCCCTGGAAGATGTCCCTCTCCATATTAATTATAGAGTTATTCCGCCGCCTGTGTGAATGCACCTCTATCGCTGCCACAAGACCCTCTCTTTTTTTTTTTTTTTTCCATGACAGCTTGGGTTGCATTTGAAAAGCTGCTGCATTAATGAAGCCCAAACAATTAGGGGGCTCTTTTGTGTGAGAAACACACACATGCTCCGCCATGCCTCCTGACAACCTTCAACTCCCTCTGGCTCCAGCTGCCTTGGAGTCAAGCACAGCACGACACAGCGCGCGTGTGTGTGTGTGTGCGCGTGCGTGTCTATGTGTAAGTGTGTGTCACTCGCTGCCTCTATTATTTAAAATTTGTCAGCCACTCAGTGTCTAGTCAGCCCTGTCCAACGTGAAGCCAGCTGTCTATGCATTGGTCAAGCCATCAGGTGTAGCTCTGTGTGTGTGTGTGTGTTAGCGTGTAGGGACTGTTCTCAAAATGTCTCCTGAGAGATTGATTTGCTCATCTCTCTGACAGCCGTTCACAGTTTTTTTTGTTTTTTTCTTCTTCTTCTCTATAACACACTAAACACAAATACACCACCCACGAACACACACACGCGCGCGCGCAGGCGCTCTGTGGACATGTACAGTAACCCCCGCTCTGCACACACACACACACACACTAGAGCACACTGACCGTGCATGTTTCCCTCGTTCTCTTTGAGCATCCTGTTTTATCTTCTTTTTTTTTCTTTTTTTTCCCTTGTAAGAGGAGCTAAGCGAAGGAAAAATAAAGCTCAGTGTTTTTTTCCTGTCCTTCGTCTCCTCGCCGTGGCCATTAGACATCTCCTTCTTATGCATTATACATCTCTCTTATCCCCTCTGCGCCATTACGTGTGCTCAGATTCTCTAGATAAGCGTTTTTTTTTTTGTTGGACTGAGCGTCAAATGAAATGCTGAGAGGCAGGCTGTTAGAAGTTCTGCCTCTGTCAGGATCAAGCGAGCATTGCTTCTTTTGTATGAAATGCCTCGTTTTTTTTTCCTCTTCTCTCCCCCCGTGGATCGTAACCCATCCAGGAGACACAAGCACGCAGCGCGGGGCTATACAGCATGTGTCTGTGTGTCATTATGTGTGCCGTGACGCTAATTCTCCTTCCAGTGACACAGAAAGAGGCGGGTATTGCGCGCACACACACTCGCACACCTCAGAAAAGTAAAGTCGGGCTTCTCTGCATTCACGCATCCTCATACAATGCAGATGTTTGGCGTAGGCTCACAGCATGTCACCGGCGACGTACCAACTATAGTGGAGGTACTGTTTTGTCTTCAGGGAATAAGAAGGCATTGATTCAACGTGGCAACAACTCCTGAGTAAAACAAAACCCCAGAAGAACACTAAATGTGCATGCTTTTTGCTTGTGTGTGTGTGTGTGTGTGTGTGTGTGGAGAGCGGTTCGGGTGAGGGTGCAGGGTGGAAGGAGAAGGCTGATTGCCATCGATGAGGATATCACTTTGAGTATAAAAGCAGATCGGCGCTTGTTGTCTGCTCTCCTTCTGGGATCAGCTCACGGATGCAATTAACTTAAATCTGTCTGTGGAAATTTGATTGACTGCAACAAACAACAAATTAATCCCCCTTCGGCAGCATCCAAACATGAAAAAAGCAGGCGGTGCAGTTTGTCAGGGCAGCCGGAGGATTGAAACAGAGAGAGTGTTGGGGGGGGGGGGGGGGAGAGAGAGAGAGAGAGAGAGAGACAGAGAGAGAGAACAGGTAATCCTAGGTACGTCTTTGCTGTGCTTCCCTTCTCTGTTCACATTTTCAGATTTAATTATTCGCCTTCTGGAAGCTGGCATTAATATTGAAAAGGCGTTTGCAGATGTCACTTTGTGTTGCTTAGGAAGGAAAGGGGCGGTGGGGATGGAGGTGGTGTGTGTTGGTGGGTGCTGGGGGGTGCTGGGGGGGCTGAGGTGTTCAAGGCAGAAGTGAATGCTGTTGCCGGCCTTTCTTGGTGTTGCATTCTTAGTCGTTTATCTTCGTATCCGCTGGCTGACTTTGCCAAGACAGGCTCTACATATTCAGCATATTCTAATGACATTCACAAGGCAGATTTTGCTGTCTTGTGGCGGAGAGGGGGCCTTGACGCCAACACAAAGGGCTACACTCTAAACGTGTCAGGCTACTTCCAGGCCAGTGAACATTTGTTTTCCTCCAAATAACCACTAACGGTTTAAACCCATATGTAAAAAGATGCTGCGTATATTCACAGGATTACATTATCTCTTATTTTAGATATTGCAAAAAAGCCTTCCTGACCATAATTAGATTGTGGACATGCATTGTTCAAAAGGCCATGCCCCATGTTACGCTTTTCACGTATTCGGTGAACAACACTTCTCTACGGCCATCACATTGCATACGCATTACCTGCTCATGCAGAGGTATCCAACATCCCCTTTCTCTGGAATAGAAATTGAATTTGCATGAAATATGCTCAGACCAAATTGCATCTGACTCTGGGAGAAGGTATTACGTGGCACTCGCCCCTGCTCAGGGAATCGCTAGGCGATGATGATGTTGATGAAGTATTCTTCACCGCTGAAATTGAATGCCAAAGCCAGAGAAAGAGGCCGGTTTTCCACCGCTCATATTACCGTTGTTTTTTTTTTTTCCTTCTCTTTTTCCTCCTATGACCAAGAATGTCTCACCCCGTCATTGTCACCAGAGTGACTGCCCTGACAGCTTTTAAACCGAAAAAGTATCAATAGACAGATTGTTTTGTGTAGAAATTGGATGATGATAAAATACTCTGTGATTGAAATCTGAATGTTTCGCTGAGCGGAGATAAGCATGATGTCTTCTGCGGTTGGCAATCTGTCACATGCACTTATACACGCGTGCGCGCGCGCACATGCACACATTCACGCACGCACGCACACACACACACACACACACACACACTACTGTGAAAATAGTGCAGATGTAGTGAGAGCAATGTCTATTGTTAAATTATATTCAAACACCGTCTCTGCATTTAATTGTCCTTCAAACAGAATAAATATGAATAATGTTAATTTATTTGATACCCTCAGAAACAATGTTACAAAATAGTTTACAAGGAATTCAAAGGACACAGTAAATGTAAACACGAGCAAAGGTTAAACAACAGGCAGAACGGAAACCATAACCAGTAGAACAAGTGTAAAATATCATACAGTAGAATTAAATGGTAGGGTATTATAATTAGCATTGGCCATGTTATTATCCCTTTATTGCATACTAATTACTTGGTAACATTACAATATCATTTGAAGTAAAGGTGCAGTAAGAATTTCTAATCCAATGTACTGTCAAATTGTTCAGCAGATATCTTCTCACGGTGCTATAACTATCTATTCTGTGTGTTTGGTTTCTACACAGCCCTGGATTTGTAAATGGAAAACCAAACAAGTGATGCAGACTAGTTCTGCCTTGGCAGGACATGTTCAATGTCTGGGGTGGATTAAGCATTGAAGGGAGAGCTGTATTTGTTGTGTAGTTCAAATAACAACAATCTTTCTCCAGCATGGCTTACTCTACTTTTAATTGCAGCTTGTTAAATATGTATTGTCATTCTATTATCCATTTTATTTCCCATTTTAAACTAAAGTGCTACTGCTACCAGACTTTCAATAGACAGGAGTAAGAACAACTGCTATAAATAAAAGCAAAAAAATAACAGAACAGTTAGTTGAAAGGTCAATTTGGAAAACAAAAATACTGTCACTTGATTTAGTTTTTTTTTTAGCTTTCCATTTAAAGACTACACAAACATAAAATCAGACCGAACACACAACACAGGGACACAGGGACGTAACTGGCTAAGTCGTCTTTTCGCATTGTGTCCGTGTCCTTCAGGCCGTCTGTTTGGAGCCATGGGAGAGCAGCCCTTCATTGGCTCCGCGCTGTCTAGTGCCTTCCCTCTGGTCAACCACCCAGCCTTCGGGGCCATCTACACCACCGGAGCAGGCCGACCGGAGTTTGGGGGCTTGGGCTCCCTGGGCATGTCTGCAGCCCTGGCTGCCCACCCCCAGCTTGGAGCTCTCTCTGGTACGACAGGGACATGGTTAGCGGTATATCATGGGACATGGTTAGCAGTATATCATGGTAATTACATCGATACACTGTGCTGTGCATCTACAATGTTGTTGTAGATGTACACCACTGACGCATATTACACTGTGTTTGTGCAAGTGTTCTGTTGAGAGTAGGGATGGCACGATCCAGTTTTTTCAGTCACGATACCCATACAGATACCGGCGCTTTGGGTATCAGCCGATACCGAGTACCGATACGATTCCAGTGTTAAATTAAGTTTTAAATTAAGTTGCAAAGTGAAATCTCTATTTTATGATTTAGATGCATTTTATAAACCTGCTGCTGATAGTGTGGTCTGGGTAGGTTAGACATGGCTGATAGTTGACAGTAGACCTAGCATGTACGCGTGTAAATTAATTTATTTGGATCAGCCCCATGGATCGGTTAAAACTGTGCATTTGTCACCGATACCGATCCAGCTATTTAAGTCAGTATCGGACCGATTTTCCGATCTCAGTATCGTATCGGTGCCATCCCTAGTTGAGAGTGTAACGCACATTGAATTGATGGAGCGGGTCACTGTATCTGTATGTAAATAAAGACACCTCTCTCCCTCTGCTGTCCAGAGTGGTGGCGCGCTGCCGAAGCCCACGGTCGCGGAGCTGCCGCCTTCCTTCCTCCTTTCCTGGGCTTCCCTCCGTTCTTTGCCCCCCACATCCAGCCCAACCACACCGCCGGCCCCCCCCAGAGCCGCACGTCTAGCAAGAATGCCCGCGCCCCACCCAAAGGTACAGCGGTGCGCCAACAACCTGCGTCATTGATCAATGTTGTTCCCATTGTTTCTCAGTGCAGTGTAAGAGCATTTTGACGTGCATTCGTTTTTATGTTGTTCACTATTGCATGACTCTGCTAGCCTGTCTTCTCCCGCCGTTACAGAGTCCGACATTCCCACGCAAAAACCCGCTGCTGCGTTAGAAAATAAGTAGATAGAGAAATCTCTTCCACAGGAGATTAGTTACAGATACTGCTCTCTCAAATGTTCCGAAAAACTTAAAAACTGTGCAAGCTCAGTAGAAATATCATATATCATGCAGGGACTTTAAATGGAATGGTGATAGATATAGATACTTCTCCAAGGTTTGGAAATGTAGGACAGTTAAAGGGTTTAGGATACTGACTGTATTTATTTCCACGAGGGAGCAGTTAAGATGACTCACCACACACCAGACTGTACTGTATGTGAATAGTGCATGTGCTTTGTCATATTGCTTGGATATGCATGTTACAATAGCGTTGGGACCTTAAAAAAAAAGTTGCTCCTCTGATGGGATTTCATAATGGTTGGAGACAGAAATGCACCGTGAGTCCATAAGTAGTAGTATATCTAGTCTCACCTCTAGTAGCATTGACTAAATATATACACTAATGAATGGTTTTATGGATGAGAGTAGAAGCAACTCTCCCTCTCTCTATTTCTCACCATCAAGGGAATGAGATTTTTCCTGAAAAGCTTTTTAATGACTTTCATTTGTCAGTTGGTGATTTTGTCAACCCTTCTCTCTCTCTCTCTCTCTCTCTCTCTCTCTATCTCTCTCTCTATCTCTCCCTCTCTCTTGCACACATACACACTCTCTCTCTCTGCCCTGCTCTTCTTGAATCTAATCTCTCATTTTTCCTCAACTCTTTTAATTTAACAGTATCTTTTAATTTATCTCTTATTATGTAAACCACTCATGTTGGGCTTGTGCCATGCGCAGCCAGCATGTTTGATGAGATACATGCATAAATCAATATTTTTTACCCTCTCTACAGCAGATATTCCACCGGCATATATTATTTTCTTAGAATAGATGGAGCTGATAAGCAAAGCAGTAAATCCTTTTTGTTCTGCTTCCAGGGCTGAACGGGGCCGTCAATGGAAGCGGGGTCTCCTCCCCTACTGCACAAGCAGCGGGCTATTCAGTGTGTCCGGTCCCCGCTCGGGTGTCCCCCAAACCAGCCAAGCACCCAGACCACTCCAACAGCCACCAGAGCATCCCCCCCAATAACCGGGCGGAGGCAATGGAGAAGCAGCCCCCCCAGCATAAAGAGAAGGTCTGTGCAGCTGAGACGTGCTCGCCTCACTGTTGGACCATTGCAAAGAAACCCCACCGAGCTCCACGGGGACTCCTGCAGGGTTTCTGCAGAGAATGTGTCCTCATATTGTTTCAGTGACTTAGTGGAGTTTATCACAGCTAAAGCAGTTTGTGCAAAATAAACACATTTATTCTTGTAATGAAATGATGAATATATTTGACTAGAGCAGTGTTCAGTACAACCTATTGTATTTCCATTTCCAATCATTAGCATATACTATACTGTATACAGCTGCTGAAAAAAATTCAGAGACCACTACACTATCTATTTAAAAATAGATTTGTGTAGAAATGTAGGCTGTAAAGACCACCTCCCTTTAAGCCCTTTGTGACTGTAATGTGATTGAGGGCTATATATACTTTTTTTTTTAACAAACTTAACTAGATATATTGTAAATGTAAATAGCAAAAGTACATAAATATAAAAATACATATATTACATGTAAATAAAGAATAAAAATGTAAAAATAGTACAAATGTGAGAAACTGCTGCAGTGGTATCTTACGATGTCCCACAGTATATGCAGTATATGTGCAGCATTTAATATAGTTGGATATACAGTATATTATATAGCTATACAGTATACTAGCTAGTTAGCAAAGCTAACTAACAGCTTGGTAAAGAAATACCATACCATATAACTAGGCCAGCTAGTAAAGTATGATTTGTGTTTTGGCTGAGAGACGTTCAACATGGGAGGTACCTTGCTAACAGATACAATGTAAACACTGTATCAAATTCTTTCCAACTCAGAAGCCTCGCAACAGCGAGTCAGGCACCTCCTCGGACAGCTCAAGCGACGGGTCCCTCAGCAGCGACCTGGAGGACCTGGCAGAAGACGACGACGACGACGACGAAGACGACGACGACGATGACGAGGAAGAGGACAAACAGAGCGGGCTGTCGGACTCGGAGAAGCGGACGAGGAAAAAGACGAAGGTAGAGCGCAGCAGGACGCCAAGGCACGTCGCAGCAGACGCCTTTGTCTGTAAACGTGTTAACCAGCTCGGGGCCCCCCTCTCTCCTCCCCAGGGGGTGACACCGAGCAGCGGGCCGGGAAAGCCCAACCCAGGCAGGCCGCACTCCGGAGCCCCCCCAGCGGAGCAGAGAGACAGCCGCCATTTCGCCTGTAACCCCCCCAACCTGGTGGCCTTCCCCAGCTGCCCCTCCCCGCCGACCCTGTCCCGGGCCTCACCCGTGGCCCTCCACGGCACCAGGCCCCGCACAGAGGCTTCCCAGCAGCACTTCAGTGTCATCCAGTCCACGGGGCTGGCGGCCGGCGCCCGCCACAGGGAGCGGTCGCCTTCCTCTTCCCCCGTCACCCTGACCAGCTCCCCGCGGCCGCCCAAACTGCTGCCCTCCTCGTCCCCGCAGCACCTGCCGCTCTCCCTGTGCTCCTCTCCCAAGCCCCTGTCTGTCCCTTCCCCTCCCCGCCCGCTGTTCCCCCTGTGCACCTCCCCCAAACCCTTTGCGCTGACCTCGCCCGTGTCCGGCACGCAGAAGCCTTCCCCGAAGCCTTCCCCGAGGCCGACGCAGACCGGAGCTCTTGGCGGTGCCAAGGCCAGCAAGAGGAAGCTGCTGGAAGCCTCGCTCGCGCAGATCAATGAGTTCAGACTTAAACAGGTACGTCTTTGTACATTGTACACACACACTGCTGTGTGCTCGCTGCTGCTACAGGAGATCTGATTATCAACACTTATACAAGCAGTAAAGATTACTGTATGTTCCCACTGGAGCCCTTGGGAGTTCAATCACTGTCACATTGACGTTATATTTTGGTAGCAGATATATTGTATTTCAGTCCAGATTTGTGGATAGTAGGCGTGGTAATCGAGCTGCACAGACAATTTGAAAATACTAATTGAGATATTGACTTCTGCGATTTCTCATTCGGAAGAAAGCAAAGTGTTCCAGAACGCCTTGTAAACAAGGCGTTCTGGTCGTGAGCACAATGTTCTCTGACCCAAGTGGCACATTGAAGCATATATGCACAAACAAATTGTACACAGACACGCACGCATGCGTTTTCCTTGAGATTAGCATTTTACTAAATGGTTCATAGCCACCATCAATTAATTATACGTTTATGTGAACATTGATATGGGTCATTATATTCCAATATTCTGTGTTTTTACATCTTTCGCAATGACCAATAGTAACATTAAATTTTTAAGGAGTATAGTTCTTAATATCACAAGTTTCAACTTTTGAGGCATAGTTAATATGGTAACATGGTAACTAGATAATTTGGTTAGCTTTCCTGTTGATCTGTCTCAGCCTGATAAAATAAAGGTTTATGTGTTGAGCCTCATTAGCCTGCTAAAGCTGACGTCTGTTTAGAGTAGCCACCCTTCAGTGAATTTATCGGTATGTATATCGATTCTTTTTCTCCACAAAATTAGTTTCATTAGATAAAATAATATAAGAAATGACAGTACCATAATCAATAATCCAAACCCATCGAGGTCTGCTTCTACTGTGAAATGTATTTCCACTTCTCTATTTTACCAGTAAAGAGAGGTTTCCAACAAACCAAATTCCCCCTGTGGTTTCAACACTGTTACTGTATTTCATGGTCTGTGAAATTGATTTGCTTCACTTCACGTCACATCTAGTTTAAAGCGAACGTCAAGGCCTAACCTGCGTTTGCTTAAACACTGGGCTGAACCAAAACTTGCCATGTGTGTAAAAAACACACCGTAGAAGCCCCAGATGGCTGACAGTAATGACGCGGGCGCTGTTGAAAAGAGAGCAAAGTAATTACACTGAGATACAAAGTATTTTCCTCCCCCTGAACTTGCCATGCCATAGGTTAGTGCATGTTACACATCCTCTTTGTTTCACAGATCCTCCTGTCCAATCCTCTTTCACAGAAAGAGGATTGGACACAGTTAACTTTACCACTGTTAGCCATTGTGGGAGCGTCACCTGCTCAAACAATCAGCCGTGATGCAGGTTGACAGCTACAGCAACCTCACTTTGTCCCTTTTCTCTTCTCGTTCTGCCCCCTCCAAATCTGTCTCCTTCGCTCTCCCCCTTCTAACGACGCCCTCCCTCGCTCTCCCATCCTTCTATTCCCAGTCTCTCATGTCCCAGGGGCAGCCGTTCCCAGCTGATCTGAAGAAGCAGCAACAGGGAGCCGCCAAGTCCCCGAAGAGGACATCTGCGTCGCCCCTGCCCCCTGCACCTCCCCTCCCGCAGAACAATCACTCCAACCCCTTCCTCTCCAGCGCCCTGCTGGGGCTCCCCGAACCGCACCGCCCGAACGGAGTCATCCAAAGCACCACTCAGGACGCGCCTCTGGCCCTCATCACCAAACCTCGCAAAGACTCACAGGGAAAGCCACCCCCGAGCGACTCTGACGCCGGCTCCATGCCCGTCAACCTGAGCACGGGAGGCAGCAGGACCCACGCGGCCTCCCAGGCCGGTCCTCCACCGCCGTGTCCCTCTACTACCTCACCCCACGCTGCCGCAGGCCACGGCTCTAGGAAGAGCAAGAGCCCTAAGGCCAAGGCGCCTGCACAGGCACCGGGACCAGGACCAGGACCAGGACCGGGCCAGGGGCCGGGCCAGAGCCTGGGCCTGGGGCTGGGATTAGGGCTGGGGCTGGGGCAGGCCGACCCCTTGGCGGCCTGGAAGGGCTTCTCCCAGAACCACCTGGTGCAATCGCTGGTGGACTTGTTTCGTGGCGGGGAGTCCGGCATTGGGATTCCCGGTGTGGGCATACCAGCCGTGGGGATTCCCGGGGTGGGCATTCCCGGTGTCTGCATCCCCACGGCTGGGCTCCCCGCCAACAAGGAGTCCGACGACTCTGGGGACGACGACGACGATGATGAAGATGATGACCTTGAGGATGAGGAAGATGAAGAGGAATCAGACGATAGCTTGTCAGGTTGGGGTAAAAGTCACTTTATTCATTTGATAATTATTATTTCAAAGGATAAGGTATAAATATAGGCCAGTTAAATACGAGGAAAACAACTAGGTCAAACTGAAAAACGACACAAAATGGGCCTCAGGGAACCTGTAATCACCTGCTGTTTACCTGCGTTGATAGCTCATTAGGCTGTGACAGATTAGGATGTAGCGCTGAATTATCAACTAACTGCTTCCCGCTTTTTGCCCTTAAGAGTCCGACAGCAACTCAGACAGCGACCTCTCCGGAAAGAAGGCGAAGGAGGTGAAGCTGCCGCTATTGGGGTCCTCGTCTAAGAAGGAGAAGACCCCTCCCAGACTAACAAAAGGCCCACAACTGCTAAGCACCTCAACCAATCACACAGCCGCCAGCTACACACCACTCAACCTACAGGTCATCAAGTCTCCCTCCACCGACACCAGCTCCAGTGCCTTGGCCTATCACAACGCTCCCTCCTCATCGTCCTTCACCTTGGCCACGCCTCCAGGTAAAGACGCTCAACAACAGTGTGGCGTCTGTCGGTTAAAGGTGTAGTCAGCGATAATAAGATAAAAACACTTTTTGTTTGTGTGCTGACAAAAATAATCCGTTGTTACTTACGAAGGTGGTGCAGATTGCACCACACATCATTATCCTAGCCTTGGCAATGCATGTCCAATTTGGGGGGTGGAGCATCTGAGGGAGCATATTATGGTAATGAAGGCAAATGGGTTTTTGTTTTTAAGTTCAAATATTCAAACAATCTTTCTCTAGGATAGCACCTTTTAATGAAGAGGTCAAATGGAGGTTACTAACAAACACACATGTTATATATTATTACATTATTATCATCTTCGGCACTTGGCGTACAACCTCGTACCTACGACTGAATCACAGCTGTAATAATATAAACCTTCAAAGGCAGACCAAAAAGCACGCCTGTTCTGTTCCATGTGCAGGCCTATGCTCTTAACCGGTGGGTCTAACATGCTTCCTCTCGTGTGTTATTGCTTAAATATATATACTGTTGTATATATTATATATGTGTCCGTGTGTGTATATCTTTATTTATTTTATTTATTTATTTTTTACATAATATTGAAGATATTCATAACTGAGATACGTATATGAAATTAAACTTTATTCGACAAAGAATAAGATGGGTTACCCTACATTACATCATTAAACAGATTTAAAAATAAGCAAAAAGGTGCACTTCTGCAGAACAATTTTGAATGGGATTTTAAGGTGGCTTATATCGATTTTTTTTTTGGTATTGCATATTTTTCATCAATGTTTCATTTAAATTGTAATGTTTATCTCTATTTTGACATGCTCACAAATATAATGAATCAAATGGCATTCACTACATTCAGCAATGTTAGGAATTTAGCAAATGTTTAATAAATCTTAAGATTTAAGTATACGTCACAGTAACAGAACTAGAGCTATAGACGTCAGCTTGAAACATATCGTTAAAATGAAGAGAAAAAACACAATTTTGTCATGTTAATTAACATCCTTTCTCCAAATAGTATACTTTCTGTCAAACTATGACTAATAGATGTTCAATTACACTCCAGTCCTCCATGTGATTTACAGTGATTTCAGACATCACTAAAACTTTAAGCATGTAGCATCCGCCTTGTTCTTAGCTTTTTAATAGCAGAGCATGCCTTCATCCTCGGATAACTGAGGAGGAAGAGGGCTGTTATTTTTAGTTCAGGCAGGCGGGAGGCAGTTAGCTGTGCTGGCTTAACCTGAGCTCTGAGGTCCTATAGGGGCACGTCCAAAGGCCTATGAACCCTGACAACTTGTTTGGCACAGCAAGGCGAAGTTGATTTCTGCCTCCCCCCAGTGCTGGGGGAGAGCTTACCCAGCTCAGGGGAGAGAAAGAGGACACACATGTTCAGCTTGCCAGGAATGTTCCAGAAGGCATTCCAGTCCTTCCCTCAACAACCCCCATTCATTTTATTTTCTCTCACAGTGTCGGTCCTGGTACTGTTGTTAAATGGATATGTGATGATGCAGCCTCAAAGATGCCCTTAAATACACATCTAAATTAAAATATTCAGAATGAATTTAGAAATCACCAAGTGACAGATCTGATAATAGTGTGTGACTGTCGACACACCAAGGAGACATTTTTCAACTTTTCAACAAATTAAACAAATCCAGTCATGTTGAAAATGTACCGCTACACTTGTATCTTTGTGTGTTTGTTTGCATGTTCGGCCATGTGCCACAAACGCGTGTGTGTGTACATTGTTGTTTGCTGGCCTTGTTTGGGACTCCATGGTTACGTTATGGGGCTCTGGCTGCAAGTGCGGGCTTTTCAGTGATATGTTGCGTTGTCATCCTAACAGCTCCTCTCCATCCCTCCGCAGGCTTAGGGAAGAGAAAGAGAGTGATGGACGAGAAGGAGCTGATGATACCTCTGGAGTTAGGGTATGTACAAGACGCTCAGAGGACAGCCGTTCGGCTCAACAAAAGCCGCTGCGATCCCTGCACACGCACGTTATATATACAGCCTCGGACGTGCGCCCACACACTGTATGCACCGAAAAATCGCTGACGCCATTTTGTGTGGCTTTCTCCTTGTGTTGGTAAATGCCCAGGTGGCAGCGAGAAACGCGAATAAAAGGAGTGGCGGGGCGGCCGCAGGGCGAGGTGGCCTACTACGCTCCGTGTGGCAAGAAGCTGAGGCAGTACCCGGATGTGATGAAGGTACCATAGATTAGCAACACAGGGTTGCCGCCGTGGAATGTACGTTGGCACTGGTCTGAGAATGGATGACACGGAGGCTAGAGTGTCTGGGCAAACGCATTGTGGAAACATTCCGAACATATTTTACATTCACACACACACATACACACAGACACACGCACGCACGCACGTATATAAAGGAAATGACCAGTGTCGCCCATTCTTTAACAATTGTCTGTGTGTGTATATTTTTTGGACATTCTGTTTACTGCAATATAGCCCCCCCGCCCGCCCCCTCCCACCTGCCTCCAGTGAGTCCCGCTCTCACTGGCTGAGAATCTCGTGCTGTACAACCACTGCTTTTCCCCTCACCGTCCTGAAACACTGCTTCATACACTGTGGGACGCACAGCTCAGCCCTGTTTGTACAGATCTTGTACCATTCTTCAGTCTGCACTCCATTAAAACCCTTGAGTGTGAGTGATCCAAGCAGAACATGCGTTTGTCCAGTCACACTCACTAGCCATCATTCAGCAGGTGTCCAACGTGGAGCTAAAACAAAGTGTCTGAGTTGTGCGCCCCGAGATCAGAATCGTTCTCCCCTAAGATCTCCCGTGTCTTTGCCCCTTGCCTGCTATGCTGTGACTAGTGGCGTTGCTCACAATGCACACTCTAGCCCTAGACACCCACGAGCCTAGCTGCCACATTCAGTTGCTTCTTCAATGTCACACATTTTGTCTGCCTGAACATTTTACCAACTCCATTACTATTTATTTTCTCTTCTGTAGTACCTATCCAGAAATGGAATAAGTGGCATCACGCGTGATAATTTTAGCTTCAGTGCAAAGATAAGGGTTGGTGACTTCTATGAAGCCAGAGAAGGACCCCAGGTGACTGTCTTTCATCTCTCTCTATCTCTGCCCTCCCCTCTTCCTGCTCCCAGTTCTTTTCGTCTAGCGAGAGGAGAAGATGTGCGCGTGCGGCAGCAGTTGATGATATCAGGGCTGTGGCCACCACTGTAGGCATCACGCATATCCCTCTCAGTAGTCCTAGTCCATAGCCTTCTGTCTGTGTACTGTAATAATCAGCTGATATTACTTCCACAGGTGACGAGTCATGCACAGTACAGTAGGTCAGTGGTGCTCAACCCCGTTGAGCCACGACCCCCAGCTATGAAGCACGTCTTATAATAGCGTTAACACCGCGATGTTAAAACTTTATATGAGCAGACATAAATAATAGGGAAATGTACAAATACAATGGAGTTAAAAGAAAGAAAAACTAAATCGTCTTGTGACCTCCTCGCAATTATCGTGCAACCTCTCGGGGGATTCCGACCCCCACTTTGACAGCTAAGTATGTATGTCATATACAGGAAGATGCACCCAGGGAGTGGATGGCTGTAGAGGATTTACAGAGATCAGCGTTAGAACAGAAATATAAAGTGTTCTTATGAATTAGTTTAATACCTTAATCTTTCAGTGGAAAATGTAAGAAGAAATGCTAAATGTGCAATTACTTTACTTTTGCAATATAGCATTAATAATACGTTCTGCAGTATGTATTTATTAATTGAAGTATTATTTTAGCCTGCGTATGCATTTACCCCACCCCACAACTACTGTGCAGTTAATACCATGCCTCGTATCAGCACAATATTTACTGTTCTCTACAATCCTCGTCTTCCTCTTCTGTTTGTGTGTGTGCGTCTAGGGTTTGCAGTGGAGCCTGTTGAAGGAAGAGGACGTGATTCCTCGCATCTTGGCCATGGAAGGCCGGAGGGGCCGCCCACCTAATTCAGAACGGCAGTTAGGGGGCGAAGGCGCAAAAGCCAACAGACGGAGGAAAGGCCGGCCCCCAAACGTGGGTGATCAGGTAGCTCCAGAGGGGCCCAGCCCTAGCGAGGTGAAGCTTCTCCGCAAACTGGAGGCCCAAGGTTAGCAGAGGTTTAATAGATCTTAAAAGCAATACTGAACTTGTGTTAAACCCTCTACTTTCTAGCTTCTTTAGCTCATGACTCAAAAAAACAAAAACAACCTGCTGGTGTTTAGGATGGAAATAATCCTTTGGTCACGCACCCATTTTGTTTTGTAGACACATTTGCGTGTATTCGAGAATCACTGGCACTGAATGGCTGAAGATGAAAACACTTTCCCATTCCTGTTTGTGTAAAATATATGATTTTTTTGCCAAATGTCAGCATGATGGTGAGTACTGTAGAGTTGTGGGTTTAACAGTATTTCAGTATTAATTTAAAATGGTGATATCTCATTCTTTTCTGGCAGTTTTATATGATTGCCTGATGTCTATGAAACACATCTGTGGTATTAGTTTTTTCACCAAGGGACAATTTTCTGGTGACATTGTTTGCTACAGTTTCTACCAATGTCTTGTTGTTTTCACTTAAACTTCCACTTAAATCACATCTCTCAATAGGATCCATTTCAAACTCGTGTAATGCCCCTGCTCTAATGCTTTCTGGGCTACAAGTCAATTTCCTAGCCCTTCTTTACTCGCCCTAACCTTTCCCTTGTGCCTGTGCAGAGATAGCCCGACAGGCCGCTCAAATGAAGCTGATGAGAAAACTGGAAAAACAGGCACTAGCTCGTGCAGCCAAGGAGGCTCGCAAGCAGCAAGGTACACCGCAGTTTCAATGTCATCACTACAAATCAGCCTTTTTAAGGATGGGGAAGCGATTTGCATGTGCTGGCTCTC
Source organism: Typhlichthys subterraneus (assembly GCA_027564835.1). NCBI lineage: Eukaryota > Metazoa > Chordata > Actinopteri > Percopsiformes > Amblyopsidae > Typhlichthys > Typhlichthys subterraneus. The sequence continues at coordinate 1,290,629 of JAODUH010000018.1, forward strand.
TTTCCTGTAACTATTTCGTCCACTCCGCCTGTGTACTGTTTATGTTGGCTCCTTGCAGTTTACTGGGATGTTCCAATTCCATTTACAATGCATTTAGCATATTGCAGTGTAGCCCATGTTTTAAAGATGCCGATATATGCCTGACTTGACTTTTTTGTTTTTAGCTATCATGGCAGCAGAGGAGAGACGAAAGCAGAAAGAGCAGATCAAGATTCTTAAACAGCAGGTGAGCTTGTGTAAATGTTTTCCTCTGTGTCCTTAAATTCCTTTATCTTTATTCAAAATCCGTGAGGCAGCTTTGCCCATGCGTGCACTGTGTCTTTTGGAAGAGAAATGCTTTTTATTTTTAATTACTATTATTCTTGATTGCACTATTTTCAATTCAATTATTGTGAATTGTGTCTTGTCCTCCCACCGGCTATATGAGTGGAAGGAGTGATTGGAATGTCCTTTTGTGCAACAATGTGTCTGAAATATTAATAGATAACATTGTTTTCACAGGAGAAGATCAAGCGAATTCAGCAGATTCGAATGGAGAAAGAGCTCAGGGCGCAGCAAATTCTGGAGGTAGAGAATGTGATCCAGCCACTACAGTACCTCTGATTAAGCAGAACATTCTTGAATAGCTGCAGCCCCTCAGCCTGTAGTGTTTTAATCTTGCTAAAGCCCATTACTGAACAGTGGCATGCATTGGAGGGAGTTGTGTCTTCTTAGGCATAATTCCACATGGAACTAATGCTAAATTGGTCTTGGTTGATGGCCGCTGAATATTAAAATGGATGGCGCTGCCTCTTCAGACCTTATTTAAATTGGACAGAAAAGTCTTTTTTTTCATCAGTCAACAGTTACAGTTTTGCATAAGTGGGTCGAAGGAAAAAAAAAGGTGCTGTTTTCAGCAAGCAAGCAAATACACACGGATGTTCATACACAAGCGCGCGCGTGCACACACACACACACACACACGCACACACACAACCTCACACAATTACACTGTAGGAGCTTCAAAGTGTTTTAGCAGGACTAAATCAAATTTGAGTTGACACGGTTGGCAAGCCACTCTTAACAGGAGGCTTCAACATTTTCACAATTACCCATTTAAGTGATACATTATTCATTTTCTGTGTTTTACAAATTTGACGGGCATTCAAGAGCATGAAATCTGTTCTTGAACCAGAAACTGTGCCGCCAAGCAAGAAGAGCTGATTGATATGTGTCTGTTTGTGTAAATCCTCCCCCCCCGACCTCAATCTGTATCCACAGGCCAAACGAAGGAAGAAGGAAGAAGCTGCGAATGCCAAAATATTGGAGGCTGAAAAACGTATCAAGGTATATTTACATCCCCTCAAATCCCCGTCAGACAGAAACACGATTCCAGCTCATATTCCACTCCAGCATATATATGACACCGCATGGCACTAAGACACACCTCTCATTCACCAGGAATCACACAAATGATGTATTATTTTTTTGTTTACCAAAATATTGAGCCCTTTCCATCCAAGATGACGTTGACAATATGATTAGAGAATCCATGCATCCCCGTTCAAGCGGATTGAAATCCCATTACTGTGTAGTGATTTTCCTGATGTTTGCAATGTGAAAGCATATTGATTTTTTTTTCCAACCTCATCTTTCCCTTTTCCTTCAAGGAGAAAGAGATGAGAAGACACCAAGCAGAGATTCTCAAACACCAGGTGGACTCACCATAAGTTTTATAGCCATTTTGCAACATTATAGTAGGCACATACCTCACACTACTTCAATTGAAAAATAATGTGTGTGTGAGTGTGTGTGTGTATGTGCGCGTGTTCATGAGTGTGTAAACAATATATAAATGTTTTCGTTAAGTGGTTTTAATTGCCAACTCTTGTGTTTAATCTAAGGCTTTGAATATATTTTTTCTTTATAAAATCCCATGCTTATTGGTATTGGATATTACTTCTGTTCCATAATACTTTGCCAACTCTTTCTGCCAGGAGTTGGAGAGGCATAGACTAGATATGGTATGGGTATGTTTATTTTTGTACATCTAACACCTGCATCGTGTAACTGGTTGTGATATGGTTGTCATAGCAATGCATTAAGTGTAGCACTGGCTGCTGTCATACTACATTCTTCTGCATGGCTTTCCAACAAAACCAACAAAAAAAAAAACTAAAAAAAACTAAAAAAAAGAAAAGAGAGAAACAGTCAGTGTGCTGCCTCCATCTGCTCATCCTCAGGGGCGTCCGACCCTGTCTCAGTGGTCAGGCAGGTTTCGCTCTCTCCACCCCGCCCTCCCGCCCCCGCCCCCCCCTCCCCCCTCGTCGCCTGCTCAGAATGCATTGCAAAAGGCCGCCAGCCAATCCACGCTCTCACTGTCTACGAGTGCACTCGAGGAGATTCCATCCATCACTTACACTGTCTTAATTGTTTGCATTGGAGTGGGCCATGTGACCCATGCCTGCCTGTTGATGCGGCCCCCCAGACATTGAGCTTGTGCCTGCCCGCCCGCCCGTTTGTCCGTGCAACCGTCCATTCGTCCGTCCACAGAGCGCTGGACTCTTTAACCCCACCCCATTCAGCTGCTCCTCTTGTCATTCACCGTTATTGTTACCGTGCACAAAGAATAAAGAATGCCACCCAGAACCATTTTGTCTCCAGGGCAGACTCCTACTCAGGCAGATTTACCCTCAGGTTGCTTTAGACCACCAGGAGCTGAAAAAAATGCTTTTTAACAGAATATTTAATATAATAATGATAACAAAGCGTTATTATTATTATATTATGTGTTCATATTCTGCTGTGGGAACACAACTGGTTCTGGGTAGCACTCTTTGGCCCGGCTGTTCTGCTTGTTGCCTTATTCACTCACACAAAGTTGCAGCTGAATCAAAAGGACATATCACATTGTGTTCATTCTTGAATCAATCTTTAGTCTTTTTGCTCCGGCCACTGACAAAATGGGGAATACCGAGATATAGATATTTATATACACCTAACAACCTCAGCATACACTAGTGTCACATGTAATTGGATAGCATTTGACTCAATGTGTTCTTGTTCTCGCAGCCTTTCAATTACATATCCTGCATATGCACTGAGCTAAAAGACAAAAACAAAAGAAAAGATAGATGCCATAGAGGTGCGCTTGTATCGCCCCATTTATATTCACCCTGGCTGTAAGCTTTTTGCTCTCTGATAGTTCTGGGCACTAAGGGTCTGAGTTTTCCTCAGCAGTGTCAAATAGAACTCTGCTTGTTTATCACAATGACAACAGCCCTGTATTTTCTTAAGCAAACAATCTAACTACGTCACTGGCATTGTCTAATGCCAAGATGCATATTCCTCTTTGTTAAGTGGTGAGCAGAAATCACCAGATTAAGTAATAGTCAGTTGTTGCCTGATCTCCTGTGGGCCAACTGTAGAACCCAGTGCAGCCTACTAAAAGCTCTGTGGAGCAACACAACAGGAGATGTGCCAGACAAATAATCAGAAATGATACGCTTATTGTATCTTAACTGTCACCAGCATCACAACAAAAGGGGGAATTGATCCGTCCTGCATTTTCTTTTTAAAATCCATTTCTCCTTGTTTGCCCCCAAATGTTCTTATTATTTGTCAATGGCATTTCAGGATTGATACATTTTTATTATTTTCACTTTTGTAATTCAGTGGAATGTCAGATGATCACTGGCAACCTGCGTTTTGTTGCTTTTGTTGTGTCAGCTTTACCTTAGAGGTGCCGTCACTGATCCCAGCTGCTTCTCTTTTTGAGCATCTATCACATCTACTCTGCACCGCATCTCTGTGTTGCTTTTTGGTTGTCATCGTACTCCTGCACCTTCACTTATGCTTCTCTCATACATGTGAAGTGTATCCACGTGGAGCATTGTATTGTTTTGTGTTTATGTATTTCATTTTTTTACTTCCCAAGTCTCTCAAGTATGGTGACAGCGCTGAATTTAGTTTTAAAGTTTTAACACAGTCTAAATTCAGTCAAATCACATGTGCTGAGTGTGTTAATGTGTGTAAATGTGTGCTAATGTATGCGTATGTGTTCATGTTTTCTGCGGCTCTAGGAGCGCGAGCGGAGGAGGCAGCACGTGATGCTGATGAAGGCCGTGGAGGCTCGCAAAAAAGCAGAGGTGGGCCCCCCCTGTGCACACCAATACACACATACAATAAAACAGTAAATTAACAGTGGTGATCATATGTCTCGAGCCCTTAAAAAACTAAAAAGTGCCCCTTATTTTAACAGCATGCTTAAGAATAGCATAAGAATGTGTCAGGCTTGTAAACAACCACTGTCAGCATGGAGAACTAAACGCATTTCCCCAGAACTACCAATTTTCCGTCCCTGACAAGAAACACAACTGAATGGTAACGTTCGTTTCAGCCACACAGGGCAATTCCGGGCACAAATTGAGGAGCGTTCTTTAGAGATAATCGCACGGCATCTTTTCTCTGAGGTTCAGCCAAACACACACAGACACACACACACACACACACACATCTCCTAATGCTCTCCTCCAACCCTGGGCTCTGCAGGAGCGTGAGCGCTTACGGCAGGAGAAGAGGGATGAGAAACGCATCAACAAGGAGCGTAAGCTACAGCAGAGGCGTCTGGAGCTGGAGATCGCCAGGGAGCTGAAAAAGCCCAACGAGGACATGTGTCTCTCTGACCATAAGGTGGGTGCTGATATCCTCTCTACCACCACGCGGTCTAATTCTCGGCCTCTCTTGACCCGCCTTGACCCCCGGAATGGAGCGATTCATAGGTTCTGCCACACAGTCCACACATGTCAAGCCACAGGTCAAGATATTAACATAAACAATGTGTCGACCATTATAGACAACATTGACGAGAATGCAGACATGCGTGTTTTACTAAAGATAACAAAACCAAGCACAAACGCCATGCTATAGCATTCAGTCTGCTTTTAGCAAGACTACAGCCACCCAGTGGACTATAGATGGTGTGTGATGAGCCCATCCAGAAGACCCAGGTTCAAGCCCCTAACGCCACCATGTATCCAATTAAGCTAGTAGGTGCAATTCCTCTGCTCTGTCAGCCCTGACCTTCCTGCTGGAGCAAGCAAAAACAAGTTCTGCTAGGGGATCAACAGGCCTTCACATTTGTACTGTTATTAAGATAATGGACAGTTTTTGGCGAGGCAAATGGACCTTGTAAATAGCAGTCTGTAATTATATGGTGGTATTTGTGCCCTAATGCATTGCACGTCACAAGACTTGTGACTTGTCTAATTCAGAATCAAAGCTACTGTACCATATTTATCCTTAATGTTATTTATTTATTTATTTATGTATTATTTGTGACAATATAAAATAAAATGGGGTTTTATCAAAACGCTTTTATGATTTGGCACTCAAATCATTGGACATACTGTAAATGATAAGAAAATGTATGCCCCCAAGTGGTTGAAATAGCATAATGCACAATGGTTCCACTGACAATATAAGCATACAGAGCCATATGTACATACACACATCTTTCCATCTCGCCAGTCCCAAGTGAATCCTGTGATTGTAAGTGTGTGTGTATCCACACCCACAAATGACAACAAACACATGGAATAATAATAATCTGTGTCTGTGTGTGGTCGTCCAGGCTCTCCCAGAGTTCTCCCGCATCCCGGGACTGATCCTGCCGGGGCGGGCCGTGTCCGACTGCCTGATGCTCATGCAATTCCTGCGGGGCTTCGGCAAGGTGCTGGGCCTGGACGTGAACATGGACATCCCTACCCTGGGCATGCTGCAGGAGGGCCTGCTCAACGTGGGCGACAGCATGGGCCACGTCCAGGACCTGCTGGTCCGACTGCTGTCCCTGGCAGTGTGTGACCCCGGCCTGCCCCCCGGGCAAAAGGTCAGTGCCACTTAAAGAGGAGTCTGCCTAAGGTAATGGGTTAGCCTGCATAGAGGGACATGTCAGGCACCCATACACATTTACATTTGCATATACGTTTTTATCCAAAGCAACTCACATGTAGTACATTTGTCATTAGTTGGACAGGTCAACCACCAGCATTGGTAAGCAACCAACACTACTGTATGTCAGAATAGCTACAGCATTTTGCATCATGTCTTGTCCTCCACCACGTTAATATATAATTAAATCATCTAAAAGTTCCTAGTGGCCTGAATATGAAAGTGCATAGTGTTAAAGTACTATGTACATAAGAACAGAATTTCTTATTTATTTATGTATTTTTTAACATGGAGAGAAAGAAAAAAATTACAAAAGAGAGAAAAATAAATAAAGTTAGCATTGATTGCACAAGTATTACCTAAGAAAAAATGAAGAATTTAGGTGCAAAAAATATTTTTCTTAATTTCATTACAATGTATATGTAATTAGTGAACCCAAAAATAGAAACCAAATAAATATTGATAATTTAAAACACATCAGCATTTCTACTTTACACCATTCGTATCTTGATCTGTCATGTGTTGTTCTCATCCTCCCCCCCGCCCCCCCGCCCCCCCTCTCTCTCTCTCTCTCTCTCTCTCTCTCTCTCTCTCTCTCTCTCAGACCAAGACCATGCTGGGG
>JAODUH010000018.1:1301292-1320348 GCA_027564835.1 Typhlichthys subterraneus
TTCTGATGTGTACTATAGTACTAATATACAGTCTGGTGTCTGTTGAATGATTCTGATGTGTACTATAGTACTAATATGCAGTCTGGTCTGTGTTAAATGATTCTGATGTGTACTATAGTACTAATATACAGTCTGGTGTCTGTTGAATGATTCTGACGTCTCCACCTGTCCCATTGCGTGTGCACGTGTAGAGGTTCTCAAAGGCTGGTGGCGCGTGTCGGACATCGAGGAGCTCAGGGCCCTGGCCGGTGCCCTCCACAGCCGTGGCATCCGGGAGAAGGGTCTGCAGAGACAGATGCAGAAATACATGGAGATGATCCCCCAGGTCTGCACCAAGCACAGAGATGGTACGTCTCCCCCGCACGCGCGCACACACACACACACACACACACACGCACACACACGTTTGTGTGAGAGAAAACACTTTCCATCACACTTTTACTCACTAAGTTGTCAGATGAGCATAATAACACAAGACCCATTGGATGCAATCTCATTCATACAAAGCCTCTCCTTTGAGCTGCATTATTATTGGTGTGTGTGTGTGTGTGTGTGTGTGTGTGCGTGTGTGTGTGTGTGTGTGTGTGTGTTAATGTCTGAATGAGTGGGCAAGTTAACATGACTGTGTGTGTGTGTTCTGTGCGCCACCCAGTGGCCATGATCGAGCTGTGTGAGCTGGAGGAGAGCCAGGTGAGCGTGGAGTCAGTGCGGGGCTGGTGTGTGGAGGAGCAGGCCATGGAGATGGACATCGCCGTGCTGCAGCAGGTGGAGGAGCTAGAGAGGAAGGTGACCAGTGCCAGCTTGCAAGTCAAGGTACGCAAACACACGCACACCCACGCAAACATAATGGACACAGAACACGCACATGCACACACACGCACACACACCCACGCACACATAATGGACACAGAACACGCACATGAACACACACGCACACATAATGGACACAGAACACGCACATGCACACACACACGCACATAATATACACAGAACACGCACATGCACACACACACACACATAATACACACAGAACACACACACACACACACACACACAGGTAGAGTCCACCTGCACACAATAGCGTTCAGAATCCTGCATGGCTCTGGTTTTGGAGGAGCTGGCCCTGCACCCATAGGCTGGCTGACTTAATGAGTCTCTCCCCACTGACTCTCCCTCCTAACTCTCTCTCTCCTTAACTCCCCCACTGCCTCTCCCTCCTAACTCCCTCTCTCCTTAACTCCCCCTGTGACTCTCCCTCCTAATTCTCTCTCTCCTTAACTCCCCCTGTGACTCTCCCTCCTAACTCTCTCTCTCCTTAACTCCCCCTGTGACTCTCCCTCCTAACTCTCTCTCTCCTTAACTCCCCCTGTGACTCTCCCTCCTAACTCTCCCTCCCTGGCTCTCCTCCTGGCAGGGCTGGACCTACCCAGACCCCCAGTCTGAGCGGGAGGACCTGGTGTACTACGAGCACAAGCCCCTGGCCAAGCCGTCGCTGGCGTCAGCGGCGCCGGGCGACCGGGAGCACCCAGAGGAGCGTGGAGCTTCGGAGAAGGGCGGGGTGGCGCGGCATCCCGACAACCCGCTGGACATAGCGGTGACCCGCCTGGCCGATCTGGAGCGCAACATCGAGAGAAGGTACCTGAGGAGCCCCTTAGGTACCACCATTCAGATCAGGCTGGATAATGTGGGTACGGTCACTGTCCCCGCCCCCGCCCCATCCACTAGTGCTGACAGGGAAGGGTAGGTCATCTCTCCAACCGCTCCTCCTCCTCCTCCTCCTCCTCCTCCTCCTCCACTCACCCCTGCTGTAACTGTGTGTGTGCTTTGTGCTCCGCCACTTTACACTTCGCTTTACTTGCCACCGTCTGCATGGTGTTGTGCATCAGTTACATGCGAGGGGTGGGGGGGGGAGAGAGCACATGTTCATAATCCCCCGCTCTCCGCTCACACTGGATTCAACTTCTCACATTTCTCCCAGTGTGGTTTTTTATACGTGTGTGTGTGTGTGTGTGTGTGTGTGTGTGTGTCCCTTAAACGTGGTAGCATCGGGTGCATCCGCTCCCCCAAACCCCTCCCCCCCTCACCCCCATGTCTCGTCTCTGCACAGCTGGAGCTCTGTGTCGTCTGTTGTCTTGTCGGTGGGTGCTGCGTGTGAGCATGTGTGTGTATGGTGCGTTTGGTGTGAGCGTGTGTGCGTATGGTACGTTTGGTGTGAGCGTGTGTGTGTATGGTACGTTTGGTGCGTGTGTGTGTATGGTACGTTTGGTGCGTAAGTGCGTATGGTGCGTGCGTGTGTATGTATGGTACGTTTGGTGCGTGTGTGTGTATGGTACGTTTGGTGCGTTTGGTGCGTGTGTGCGTTTGGTGCATGTGTGTGTATGGTGCGTTTGGTGCGTTTGGTACGTGTGTGTGTATGGTGCGTTTGGAGCGTGTGTGTGTATGGTGCGTTTGGTGCGTGTGTGTGCATGGTACGTTTGTTGCGTGTGTGCGTATGGTGCGTGCATGTGTGTGTATGGTGCGTTTGGTGCGTGTGTGCGTTTGGTGCGTGTGTGTGTATGGTACGTTTGGTGCGTGTGTGTGTATGGTGCGTTTGGTGCGTGTGTGCCTATGGTGCGTGCGTGTGTGTGTGCGTTTGGTGCGTGCGTGTGTATGGTGCGTTTGGTGTGAGCATGTGGTGTGTGAGCGTCCTCCCCCACTCACCGCTGCTCTGGTCCCCCAGGGGTGAGGAGGAGGTGGCCCATGGCATGAAGGTGTGGAGGAAGGCACTCTGCGAGGTGCGCAGTGCCGCCCAGCTGGCCATGTGCATCCAGCAGCTGCAGAAGTCCATTGCCTGGGAAAGGTCCATCATGAAAGTGGTATGCACTGACGCTATGTCCTAACCAACCTCACTCCTATAGCACAGTGGTTTCTCAAATGAGGGGTTTGCATAGCCTCGTCTCCCCCCTCCCCCCCCCCAGGGGTTGTTAACGGTACTACAAGGGGTATACTTGTGGGGAAATATAAATACTTGTTCGAGTTTTAAAACGAAGAAAATTATCTTACAAAGATATTGTTAGGAAATGTCGTTCTGTGTGTGCCCTGGAGGCATCACATTTAGCAGTATTTCAAAATGTAACTAATACTTTCTTATTTGATCAAATATGTATGAGAATATATGTTATCCAAATATACTCTAATCAGGTAAAAGGAACTACTTGGCTTAGAAGATATCTGAAAGGTAGTACAGAAGCCGAAGCTATTGTGCTATACAACACTGTATATTTACAATCCTAGATTGGGGTATAGCACCCCCTGAACTCCCAGATTCCTCTGCAGCTCAAGCTAATGTTTTCAAAGAGGAGTCACTCTTGAGGTTCAAACCAAAACAGCGTTGTATTTGTAATGCAGTTACCTACTGTACTTGCTCACTGAAAGTACACTCCATCTGGACGGTGGTGTTAATGCATGTCCTTGCTCTGTAGTACTGTCAGATGTGCAGGAAGGGAGATAATGAGGATCTGCTCCTGCTGTGTGATGGGTGTGACAAAGGCTGCCACACCTATTGCCATAAACCCAAAATCACTAGCATACCGGAGGGAGACTGGTACTGCCCCGCCTGCATATTAAAGGTATTCAAGACGTTTATTATGTCCTCACAATGGAACCGCAGACACTGTGAAATAAGTAGCCTGATGTCAGTAGCAGTATCCTCTGTACATATATATATATATATATATATATATAAATACATAAATACACATATTATAACAGTTTCTCTGATTTGTACTGTTTATAAATGAAAACTGTTTATACATGTTTATATATTTAGATACTTTTTCCAAAACAAATAAAAATAAAAGTGTCTTTTAACTTTTAAAGACTAAAATGTTCTCCCCAAGATATCATGGGATAATTCGTGAGATTAAGAGTTTATATATATAAACTATTTATAAAATGACTATGTAAACAATGCTTTTAAAAGTCGTTTTAGTCAAATCTAGTAAAACATTGTTCTTCTTCACAGGCAAGCGGCCCATCTCCCAAGAGCAAAAAGCCTCCGAGCAAACCAGCGGCCTCGGGCGGGGCGGGGTCAGGGGCGAAGAAGACAGCGGAGGTGAAGAAGAATGTGAAGCAGGCTGGCAACGGGGATGTGTTGGTGTCGGAGGAGGACCCTGCCAGTGCCAGTAACACGCCCAAGAAAGGAGTAAAGGACGCCAGTCGCAAGAGGAAAATGGAGGAAAGCCCGTCCACCCCTCAACAAGCCCCCGCCCAGGAAACCCCTGTGTGCGTGAAGAGAGCCAAGACGGCTAGAGACAACAACAGAGACCTGGGATTGTGCAGGTATGTGCGTATATATACATATACTGTACGTCTGTCTGTTTGTCACAGACATTTTCCTGCGTGCCACGAGTGCACCTTTAAAAAGAAAGATATCGGCACATAGTGGCTGTACTCAGCACGACGCATGTAAAGTCTACTGATGCACATGTTACTTTAACTACTAACACAGTGGTCATTTAAATAAGCCACTTCAGGCCAACAATACATCTCATCTCAGAGGCGACGCCGCTAGAGTCAACATGAATGAAATAGCAGCACCTTAGCAACTGCATTGAAAAGGCATGGATTTCTTACCGTGTGTATAGCCCTTGTATCGTTGTGTGTGTATATATACTGTACATATGTATATAATATCAAATAAAATGTGGCGGCTAGCTTAGGACTGTGTTCCAGTCACCAAACAGTCAATGAGCAGTTCCTACCTGTCCGTTAGTGTCTAGCTATCTTCAGTGTTGTTAGCATTGACTCCTGCTTGCCTTCTTATTCGATACAAAGCTGTAACGTGTGTGTTGTGTGACTGCGCTCAACAGGGTACTCCTTGCTGAGCTTGAGCGACACCAGGACGCATGGCCCTTCCTTTCGCCCGTCAACCTGAAGTCTGTTCCTGGGTACAGGAAGGTCATTAAGAAACCCATGGACTTCTCCACCATTCGTGAAAAGCTTGTCAGCAGCCAGTGAGTATACTGTACTTTTATTTAATTGCATTGTAATGTGACAGACTAAGTAATGTGATCCATGCACATAGACTATGGTAAATGTGAAATTGAAATCGAAATGAAACAGATTATGTGTTTCTTATTACATTTTTCACTAACCAAACTATTTTTCTCTTTTTTTTTTTAGATATCAAAACTTGGAGACATTTATTATTGATGTCAACTTGGTATTTGACAACTGTGAAAAATTCAATGAGGACAATTCTGATATTGGTAGAGCTGGTCATAACATGAGGAAGTTCTTTGAGAAGCGTTGGACTGAGCTTCTGAAACAAACAAACTAAGTCTTGTCATTCTGCCCATAAACCCATTCTATATTTCGTAACAGAGCACCTGGTTTTTTAAGATTGTGGCTTTGCTGAATGGTAAAGCTAAATTCTTTAATATGGAGCTCAGTGTGTTAAGAGAGTTATCAGCTCGAGAGAAGTTGTGATATGAGGTGTGCTGGATTTACTATAACAGGGATACAAGCCCCAAAGAGTCCCAGAGAAATGGGGTATCATAGTGCAATACCATTCCCTGTGTCAGAACACTGCACTGAATGAATCCTCAATTGTCACTATATATCTACGCTAGAATAATTTCCACTACTTGTAAATATCTTCTTTTTTTTATTTAATCGTATTATAGTGAATGTATTTAATTTTGTAATAATTATTTATGAATCAAGGTCCACTTCATTTTCTATGAAAAGGAAGAATCAGCTAAACTGCTTCGAACTGAAAAGGAATGTGTCTTTGTGTTGTAATTTTCTCCCAAATATGAAACAAAGCCAAGAAAAAAAAACTGTTTACACTGTTCAATGCTTTGGGGCATCAGAGGACTGTATTTGTTATGTTCAAACTGTAAGACTGCATTTATTTACAGAAACAGCGATGGTTAACAGTTAGGCAATGGTGATTCATGTGTATATACTGTTTATTAATGTCAATATTATGTCTTGTTTGGAACGATGTGTAAAAATTGTTTAAGAATATTAAGATATTGTTTATGCCTTAGAATGATTGTAGCATTCTATTTTAGTGAACGTGATGAAAACATTATCATAAATATTGTTTGTACAGTATATACATATCCTCTGCAAACACTGTGGTATCCTTAATCTTGGTAGTGCCTACCCTTCCAACAGGGGCATGTAGGGGATTTTATTGATTTTAGTTTTCATTTTTATTACATAATTTTTTTATATGATTTCAATCCAACAAGGCCTCCAAAGTCAGACATTGACACAGTAATCATTCCTTCCCAAACTGAAATTAAGGAACAACAAGCATTCAAAGTATGCTTCCACAACGCTTTTCCTCATATCTGCCACAGTATCGAGGACCTAAGGCCATTTGTAACCACTGTGTTGAATCTTGCTGTGTTGTGGCCTGGTGGAGGCAGCTAGAGTTTTTGTACCCAAGTCAAGAGTACTTGAAGTTACTTTATTTAAGATATTGTGGAATAAAAGTATCATTCTTTTGTAGGAGCTTTATTTTTCACTAGTGTGTGGCACGGACCTATTAAAGGATGTTTTTCAACCTAAATGTCTTCAACTAGTTTTTTTACCCTCAATTCAATACTACCTTGCTGACACTGTTGGTTCATGTTGTACTTTTGTGGAATGTCTCTTTATTAATTTGTCTCATTAAAAAAGTATCAATGTTGGTTGTTAACTGCAAGGTCTAATTTTAGTAATTGGTCTACAGTTAGGGCAAAGTATTCCTTTAACCTAATAAAATACAACACCTAATTAGAACAGATTCTGATATTGATATAAGGAAAAATCGTTTGACTACCCAACTGACACCATTTGTAATCAGCCAGGTAACTCTTTTAAAGTAGGCATACCTTTCTAGCTCTTTAATAAGTTTGATCAAGCACATGCATGGCGTGCAACTCTGAAGTTTATTATTTTCCAATTTTTATTTTTATATATAATATACAGTATATAATATAATATATAATACTCCAACATGTGTCTCATCAAAGATCAATCCCATCACTTCGTTTACAGTTCAAAAAGCACATATAAGGATACACATACAGTAGTTGTGTATATATAAAATGTGTGTATATATATGTTTTTTTTTTTTTGCCATTAAAATACGTAGTATTATCATTATTTGTACATACGACTACGGTGTTACTAATTTGGCCATATATACAATAGGCCTATTTGTAAACAATGTATGGCAACACATGACGTCACAGTCAGCCGACGAGGAAGTGGTCGAGGATCAAAGGAAATACAAATCGTTGGTACGAACTACTTTGTATCTCCTTCATTTGTTATTGTCAAAGTAAACGTCCTTGGTTCATTTTACTTAATTTTCTTCTTACTCGTAGTCTACTTACGCTACTCTATTATTACGCTATCGTCAACACAATCTAGCTACAGGCGTTTTTCCTGTATTTCAGATCGAAAAAACAGTTTGCTCTTTCCAGTGTCTTCAATGTAGATGTGCATCGATAGGGCCATTTCTTTTTGCTTAATTAAGTATTATCTCAAACCAACGAGCAATTAGCTATATATTATACGGCATATTGTAGCCTATATTTTTCTTGATACATTTCAGGACCACCTCTCCAGATGGTGTCCTTAATATGCAGTTTAACAGACCATCGCGACGACGTCAACTGTTGCGCCTTCTCTGCGGCGCTGTTGGCCACTTGCTCTGGCGATAAAACCATACGGATCTACAACACCAAAGACTTCTCCGAGTTGGCCTTCTCGCCACTATCGGGGCATGGATACAGCGTCCACTCTTGTTGTTTCAGTCCTTGCGGAGAGTTCCTTGCCTCATGCTCCACAGATGCAACCACGGTAGTCTGGTCAATGGCGACTGGAGACATCGAAGCAGTCCTAGAGCACCCTGGTCGTAGCCCTGTCAGAGTTTGTGTTTTCTTCCCTGACTCCACACGCCTAGTATCTGGTGCATCCGATGGATCATTGGCTCTATGGGATGTACCCACTAAAATTCTACAGAGGTATATAAACTAAACCTGTTTTATTACAGGGATTCGTTTAAAAATGTCATCATGCCTTTAATCTTATTGTGTATACGCTTAATTCAGGTGATTTTACTCTGTCCATTGCTGTGTTTCAGGACGACTGGGAAAATGTCAGAGTCAGCCATGGTGGCCTGTTCGGTCAGCCCCTGTGGCCAGATGTTTATGACAGGGTCCACCTATGGGGACCTTCGCTTGTTTAATCATCACATGCAGCAGGTCCTTTCGGAGAAGAACGCCCATGACCTTGGTGTTGCCTGCTGCAACTTTGCTCCCATCATCCTCAATGGTGAGAGCAATATACTGTATGTTTATTAGTGAATAATGCTAAACACCACACGTTGTGAGATAAATACTATAAACACCCATTCATTCATTCATTCATGTACCTGGCTTATGTAACAGGTCAGTCTAGAATGGACACCCACACCAAAACACTATCGGAGGCAGTCTCCATTTAATTCTGACAAGTAATAAAACAAATACAATCCCTCCAGTTAACACACTGTCCAGTTCCTATGTAAATTAAAATGACAAAAACAAGTGAGCAAACTCCACAAAAACATAAGCTAGCAACCAGAAATAAATGTCAGCGTAGCTTACATCTTGTTATTGATCTCCCAAAGAGTTTGTTATTGATCTCCCAAAGAGATCAATAACAAGAATGGTTGGCGGGAGATGTTATTTATACACAGTGTCACATTATTTAAGGTACAGAAATGTTCAACCAGTTTTAATGTACCACAGGTTAACTGAATGCCTAACATGTCAGGTTATAGCTATGAACACATATTTTGGGTAATTATAACATATTTATATACATTTATTACTACTGTATATCTGACCCTGTTACATATACTCTCCAGTCAATCAAAGTGTGCATCTTCGTCTGGCGTCATGTGGACAAGACGGCAATGTGAAGATATGGGCCATTACTAAATCCCAATCCAGGGGTAGGCAGGCCTATATAGATGTGAAGCCATATTGTGCTTGTAATGCATTAGCAATTTGTAAAGCATATTTCGTAATGTCATCTTTGCTATAACATGCCTTTTATACTTTTTTTAAATTAACCGCATCTCATTCCTAGGCTGTAAAATGCAGCTCCTGTACACCCTCACAGGACAGACAGCTCCTGTCCTTGCTTGTGCCTTCTCTTCAGACGGACGTCTGCTTGCTTCTGGGTAGGACAACAATAAAAAGAGACATTTCTTTTATGTTTGCGTGTAACTTGTTTGAGGCCTACCAAACCATAATAAGGAGAAGTACTGCATTCAACCACAAGAGGGTGTCCTACTTTGTTATATTACATAATACCATTCCATAACAAGGTTGCATAACCTATCGCATAACCATGGAGATCGTTTTAAATGTGTGCATGCGAGTCTTGTAATTTAACTTAAATTAAATGTATTCTGATTATATTTATTCTCACAGCTCTGTTGATAAAACTGTGACAGTTTATGATGCAGTGAGTATCTTTAAATGTCTCTCTTTCTCTCTCATTACACATGCAACAATTTTCAGTCACACAATGAAAATATTATGGTGATCTGTAATTTTAAAGTTTCTCTATATGACTTTCTGCCACTAGATGTCACACAGAGTACCATGTTATCAGACTAAAACCCAGTTTCACTGCTCATAATACAAATACTTACTTAGAATTGAGTTGCTTGCTGCTGCTATATAAATCTTTAAAATATCGTACTGTATATAGGACTTTTGATAACAAACATATTTGGGTAATTTTATATTGAATTTTGTTTTCAGAAAAATGGGGTCTTGCTTTACAAAATGCACAACCATGAGAGGTAAATGATACCCGTGTCCACCAAGTGCGTTTTTAGCACTGAAAGCACCTATTTTCAATACAAACCCTATGTAGTACAGTGTTTTCAGCTCTTTTTTTTTAGCACTGCTCCGGGCGCTTTCAGTTGAAAACAGTTAAACTTTTGGAACGACGCTGGAGTCGTCAATGTCGTTTTTTTTTTTTTTGTAGCCTAGCAACAAACGCTGGAGAGAAGCGCTCTGGAAATTAGGTTGTGGGCGCTCTCGGTGCTAAAAAGGCGTTTGGTGGTCACAGGCCCATGAAAGTTTACACATGTACTGTAATACATTTCTGTAGTAGGCAACTGTAACTGATAACAACGGTAAACATTCTGTGCTGCAGGTATGTGACTGCGTGCGCATTCTCACCCAATTCCCCGCTACTGGCTACAGGATCTATGGATAAGACTGTGAACATCTGGAGATTAAAGAAGGAGAACTGTCAACGTAAGTGAAACATACACAAGCATACATTTATTTTAATGGTCCCTTCTTATAAAAATTTACAATTGTCCTTTTTGAACGTTTTCTCCCTTTGAGCTGTTTTTCTTTTTTTAACATGCCCTATTTGATTGGCTATTTGATTGAAATAAAAAAATATATGTCACACCTGAGGCTCATTTTTGATTGTTTTACACTGCGTTGAATTTTTTTTTTTTTTATCAGAGGCTAAATTACAGATTTGAAAATGTATCCAGCTATTTCAGGTACCTTTTTTAGACAACACAACTAGAATATATTTACATTTACTATAGCCTACCTTTTATGTAACTATACTAAGTATTACATTTGAGTTTTTATGCCCAATGTCATTAATCATATCTTGTTTGTATGACGAATTCTTATCGAAGACACAGGGAAGTTAACACCAGGTGAGTTTTATTTTAATCACAATGTGATCACACTTTGCAATTGTAACATTAGTGACAAATAAAAATGCTTTTCATTTTATTTTATTGATGAATCAGGGTTTTGGTATTTTGTTGCAGTGTCAGTGAAGCTTGAAGCTAATTTCTGTTGTTACTACTACCTGCATAGTCTAGAATAATTGTTTACTTGACTACTAATTAATACTACCGGTATTGCAGCTATATATTGGATTGGGTATCTCTAATTATTTTGTTTAGGTATTTTACTAGATTTTAATACTCTAGATGTAACTTTATTTTTGTATATGTAGATGTTCCAGAAGAAGGTGCATCCACTTCTAGTACAGGTAGGATACTGTAACAGTCTGTCCATCCCGTGGTCCCTGTCTGGTCATAGTCAGTGTAGGCCAGCTCCCTGTGTTTCCTGCAGTAGTCTTGTTAGTTCCACCTGTGTCTTAGTTAATTATGTCTCGTGTAACACCTGCTTGTCATTGTACAATGGTCTGTCTCCTGTCTTGTCTATGTGTGTATTTAACCACATGTGTTTTACCCTGGCCAGTGTGGGTGAATGTCTATAGTGCTGTTCCATGTATTCCTGCTTGTTGCACATAACACCTTGTTAGGCCTAGTTCGGCCCCGGTGTTGTGCGTTTGGGACCTCACTACTCACCTCCAGCATTACAGATACCATGTAAACAAGTTTAGGTTACATGTAGAACATGTCATGTGTTTCTATTTCTAAGTATGAATGTATGAAAATAACCCTAGTGTTCTAACAGGTTTTGTCTATTTTTTGTGATTCCGTAAATAAGAGTAGTTTGCCTTCCTGACACATATATTTTTTTGTTTTTTAATCTTATTTTTTTTATCTAAGCTGCAGCACATTTGTGTCTTGCTGTATTACTGGTACTTTCCCCTTCAATGAAATTTGATTTAGCCTTTTAATAATAAGAAGCCCCTAGGTGTCCATTTCTAAGCTATAAGATATGCTAGCCAAGCAAGTAATCACGTATACATGAATCAGCAAGATTTCAGGATAGTCTTACTACAATGCAGTTTGGCCGCTCACCAAGGTTCATTCCGATTTCGACTTTTTCAGGTAGAAGCTTGGCTAGGCCATCGTGGGTCAGTGATTGGTCAGAGGACGATGTGTCAGCCTGGTTGGTAAACGAGGGCCTTGAGGAATTGGTGAACAAATTCCGAGCCAACAACATAGACGGAACAGAACTGCTGAATCTAACCAAAGACACATTGGAATCAGACCTACAGATAGGTGAGGAAGTCAAACATCACACACAACCAAGCGGTTTATTTAGTAGTGCCTCTAGTCTGATTTAAGAGCATGCCATTATTATTTTATTTTTTATTAATAATTAGGCCTTCCTTTTTCTTTACACAACTTTAGAACAGATTACGCGGACAATACAAACGTTTGGTTTTGCTTTTGGTTCTATTTTGAAGAGAGCATGTTCCGTCCATGACCCCCTTTCCAGGCAACATGGTGGCCCAGTAGATAGCACTGTGGCCTCACAGCAAGAAGGTTCCGGGTCTCGGCCTTTCTGTGTGGAGTTCGCATGTTCTCCCCGTTTCTGCGTAGGTTTGCTCCGGTTTACCACACTATCCAATAAACATGTCAGTGCCATTTGACCAGTGAAACTGGATTCCATCTGTAGTTGGTCCCCGGGCGCTGCACAGTGGCTGCCCACTGCTCCCTTGAGCAATGTGTTAAATGCAGAGGATGTATGTGATAATAAAAGCACATTTACCCCTTCCCCTCCCACCAAACTGCTACGCCACTATAAAGTTCACACAGGGTTTTTGCCACGTATTTTCCTTTTCAATGGAGTTAATGGTCTTCTGGTAAATATTATATCAAGATTTTAAGATGACATAATAACATTGACATTTGTATATATGCTTTTGGTACAGTATGTACATTTTATCATTTCAAATGTGTTACCATTTTGCATTTTTCATTATTAATGTCAATAAATCAATTAGATAATACCTTGGGCCTGTTATAGTGATTCAGTAAAAATAATGTGTGTGTGTGTAGCATCACTGGGTCTGCGCAGTAAGGTTCTAAGGAAGATTGAGGAGCTAAAGGGAGCATCAGTATGCACTGGAATCCCTGATGAGTTCCTGTGTCCCATCACCAGAGAGCTGATGAAAGATCCTGTCATTGCTGCTGGTAAGAGAAGCACATGAATACATGTATCCATCCACCTCAATAATTACAATCATGTATTTTTTGTTGTAGTATTATTATTATTATTATTATTATTATTATTACATAATGTGCAGCACTTTCTTTAAAGGGACCCTGTTCAGTTTGTATCTGTATTTAACCAGAGTGCGTGCACCTCTGCTCATTGACGTACATCAGGGCTATTCAACTCCGGTCCTGGAGGGCCGCTCCCCTGCATGTTTTAGATCTCTCCCTGCTCCAACACACCTGATTCTAATGAAGTGTTGTTATCAGGCTCCTAACCCCCTTGAATCAGACTCTAATCTGCTATTAGGCTAACATACAATAGGCTATGCCTTGCAATCAATGTATTATGCTACCTGTAATGTAATGCTGACGGCCAAAAATCAAAATAGTGCAACACTGCTGCTCACTTTGCTATAGCATGCAGTGGCTCTGCAAAGCCTTGCTGTCTACACCAGTGTCTATCCCATTTGAAATGTGCTTTAAATAAGAAACGATTTACTGTATAATGTGGATGCCATTGTTACACTGTATACAGACTGAAGTGGCTGGTCGGCATTTTTTGCCGGTCGGGTGGTGCATTACTGCGTATTGGTTTTCATAACAGGTTTTAAACATTCTTGACCCACATAAGTGTTTGTAATTCAGATCTAACTAGTTTCTCCCTTGATTGCTTTATAATACCACTGTTTTTTTTTTTTTTATAGTATAGCATCTAATCCTCCCTCAACACGTGGATTAAATCCTTCCCACTGTTGGGACAGATGGTCCAGCATTTAAATTAAAATCAGCTACTGCCAATGAACTCTTCATGTCCTCAAATGTGGCACAGAGCACAATTACATTTAGCCTGGTCTACTTACTCGTTTACTTTTAAGTGAGCAAATGACTCTTAAAAAACCTTCTGGAAATTGTTCCTCTTTGATATATATGTAACCTTGTATTGTTTATTACCAGTGCAGCCCAGTGTTTGAGTGTAAATGTACTTTTCAGATGGCTTCTCATATGAGAAAGATGCCATTGAGAGCTGGATCCAGACAAAGAACCGTTCCAGCCCCATGACCAACATGCCCCTGAAGACAACCCTGCTCATACCAAACCACACCTTGAAGATGGCCATTGGTCGCTGGAGGACCGGCCATTAGCTGCCTGAGAAAACAATCCAATGCTCTATTGTATGCAATACAATACAATACAATTGTGTGCAAGTGTGCAGTTATCCTAGTCAATCACAGCCTAATATACTGTACATTTAGATTTAAAAACAAAATATTAACACTATTTAGTGTTTTGTTTCTGATAAAGTGTCTGAGCTATGTGACAGCATGTGCTACACCTAACAAAACCACAGATTACTGCTAATATGATTATCAAGGCATCATGGTTATAGATGATTACTCTGTCTATAATAGCCGAACTATTGCTTTTTGACCTACATTAAAATCTGTTGCTGCCTGCTTGTTGTGTGATAATTCTGAGAATGTCTCACCTAGACATAAAACTAAGATATGAATGGCAAGTAGACTGAATCATGTAGTACCTCAAACTGATAAGTAGCATTAAAACAGACCTTTATTTATATGAAAAGATTTTAAATTTAAAGACATTCAGATAATTGTAAAATTTAATAAACAATGGGCTTCATTAAAAACAGAGCAGACACTAATCTGATAAATTAGCATTTATGTTGTCAACCCATGATGTGTCATTCTGTTTTGTTAGATTTAGATTTCTTAATTATTCATAATTAGTACAAATCAAGTTTTGATATATTTAAGGTATAATAATTCTAATGTAGCCTATATACCTCAGTATTTCTAGTAAATGCATTATTTCATATTCAAATACATATTTCATATGAACATGTTTCCTGCTATTCAAAATTAAAACGTACTGCAATAATTTCAATAAATAGATTACAAGGATTTGACTGTCTCTATGTGCCTTTTTATCAAATGGTTCAAGGAAAAAAAATATTTTCCAGTTAATTTCTTAGGCTATATAATACTGACAGATGATTATCGCTTACAGGGAAATATATAATCTGTAATCATAGTGTACAATGTACAAATATAAATGTTCTTCAGTAGACATCTGACTAGAAATGTTCTTGCAAATAATTATCTTGTAAGTTCACAGATGCTTTAAACTTCTTTGCAATAGTTATGTTTGCTAGAATAAACAAACGGTTTAAATACTACATTTACTTTACATTCTACTGTAGATGTGTCATGTGTTCTTAATGCTTGTCTAGCAGTCGCTATGTAAGCAAAAGCCTAGTAGCCTGACTTATGTAATTCTGCTACTAGATAGTAAATGCAATGTAGCAGCATGACTACAAAACACAATAGGCTAACAGGGAGCTAGATCATTCCAGCCTCCCTTGCTACAGAAGGTGTGATACAGTCTGTCAAAAACAGCATGCCACTGTTGCTTTCATCAACTACAATCAGACATTAGACTCGATGAAGGAGCGTTTGGGCTTGATGGGGGTCATGTGGAGGGCCGGGTTGTCTCTGGTCAGGCTGGCCTGCCTGTGCCTGCCATCGGGGTAACGGCTCTGGGAGGAAAGCGAGGCTCTGGCCTCCTGCTGGTGGAGCCGCTCTCCAAACTCTCTGGCCTGCTCCGGGTACGGGCCCCGCGTGAACTCACCGCTCAACCCCTGGAAGTCCGCAGCAGCCAGACCGAAGCTTTCGCCCGCGCCAGGGGGCTGCCCGTGGCCCTGGCGACCGAGCCCGGCAGGTGGCTGCTGCTGACTCTGCACTCTAACAGACTTGTCCGTGACCCCCATGAACGGCCGAGGCTTCAGCTCAGGCTTGGTCTTGAAACTGCCGCCACCGCCGCCGCCGCTGCCCTTGGCAGCCCGCGGGGGGTCTGTGCCCTGATGCCTGCCGTTGTCCGACAGGGTCCCGCTGGATGCCTGGCTGGAGCTGGACCCCCGGGAGCCTGCCGTGCCCACGGAGCCCCCGCCGCTCTCCCTCCGCACCTCCATGCCGGAGGCTAGAGCGAGCGACAGGCTGTCCATGGCCACGGAGTGGGTGGACAGTCTGTCGCCGCCCCTGGAGACGCTGGAGGAGCGTGGCTGGTAGAAGGAGCCCGGCCCAGGTGGGGAGCAGCTCTTCGGGGAGATCTGGTGATAGTGGTCAGCGGACCCGTGTCCGGGGTGATCGCTGATGTCGATGCCCAGCGCCGGGGTGGGTCGGAGGGAGGTGGAGATGTGCCTGCCCGGCAGCGGGCTGGAGGGGCCGCAGAGGGAGAGGGGCCGCCCGCCGACTCTGCCCCCGCTCTGTAGGGAGAGACAGTGGTGCTGTGACCTGCTGCTCTGCTTCTGTGAGTGTCTGGACGACGCGGGCTGCTCCACAAACTGCTGACCCATCGCGGACTCGTCTTGAAGGAACTCCGGCTCCGCCAAAGTGACAGGTAACCCTCCAGGAAGAGTCCTCTTAGGAGCGTACGGATTTAGAGGCCAGTATTCCGGGCTTTTACCGCACGGCGGCGGGTTTAACTCCTCCTCTCCCGGCTCTCCCTCCCCGTCCAGGCCAGTGTGTTCTATCGGGCTGCGTCGGTCAAGGTTTTCATGGGAGTAACTGTCTGCCTGGCCCTCTGTGGGGGACTGCTGGTAAGAGTGGGGGTCCTTGCTGTAGCCCAGCGGTGCACTGCCGCTTAAGGCCTTCTCATAGTGCTGGCACTCCTCCTCCACCCTGACCAGAAGACGTCTGATCTCCCGGTTGGAGGGGCAGACTCGTGCTGCCTCGTGGAGGTCTGCCAGCGCTGCGGCAAACTGCCTGGGGAGGCCACAAGAGATGGGCAGAGCAACGTGAGACCATGGGCGCACAACGCCACCGTCCTGATCTAATGCTTTGCTGGTGATGGAATGCGGAATTCACACCCCCTGCCTAAGACACCCCCCGCTCCCCGAACATTCAGTTTCTGTTGTTATATAATGTAGCAGATATTAAAACGTCAATAACAGGGCAAATACTAGCATTTTAACTCTGAGCATTTAAATACTATATGCGTTTTCACTGTTGCGTATTATGTAGTCAAATATTAGCACTTCATTAAAATAAACAAACCAACAAAAGGGTGTATTTGTCATCAGGGGTTAGACATCTGGCTCTAGCAGGATATATCAGGAAGTTAAATGACTGGACCACAGACAAGTGTTTTCATACCACAGAACCTTTCTACCACAATCTCCTTGTTAATTATTATTCTTTGATCTTTTTACAAATATTTTGTACAAAGTTCTCAATTTGTTGCACTACAGACACATTCATACTAGAAAGCATTTGTTTTTCATGCTTCTGTCATAATTCCTTTTTTAAATTTATTTTATTCACATTTAACATTATCCACTAGCCTGATGTTGCTGTAGTGGCTTAATAAAGCGGCGCACACCTCTGAGCTGCTAAAAAAGACCCAGCAGAGACTGTATTTCCTGAGAGTACTCAGGAGGAACAACATCACACAGAGGCTGCTGGTGTCCTTCTACCGAGCCTCCATCGAGAGCATTTTGACATACTGCATGTGCGTGTGGTACACCAGCTGCACAGTGGCTCAGAGGAAAGCGCTCCAGAGGGTCATCAACACCGCACAGAAGATCGTTGGCTGCCCTCTCCTCACACTGGAAGAACTACACAGTTCCCGCTGTCTCAAAAAAATCCAGAACATTCTGAAGGACACCTCTCATCCAGGCCACCCTCTGTTCGAACTGTTACCGTCAGGCAGACGGTACAGATCCATCAGGGCAAAAACAAATAGACTCAAAAACAGCTTTTACCCGTCAGCAATAACTATAATCAACGCTGCTAAATTGAACTGAACTGATTGAGGGAGTGGTGCAATAAGTGTGACTGTGTATGCGTATATGAATATGTATATGAATGCCTGCTGTTTTTAGATACTATTTATTACCATTTTAAGTTATATTGTAGGAATGCACTGGCTGGTCAGCAATGGTAATGGTCAGACAATGCAGATGTGTATGGGCTACAGGTTTGTCTTTGTAGATTTAATTTATAATTAATAGACAGTCCAGTGGTGGAAGTGCCAGATGTTTCTTCCAGTAGCGGTTAATAGTACATGTCTTATTTAGATGGTTTCAATAATCATACAACTTAATGTTAACCGTTAACTGAATCTTTCTTCTTCTGTCAGTCCCTGTCTGTGTCTACATGCTGTCAGTTCAGTCATGTGGTTGTTACCACGGTAACATTGCCTTGGCCTTCACTAATACCATAAAAAGAGAAAGCGACAAGCAGAGAAATACATACTGACACTCTGTGTTATAGTGTAATAGAATAATAGAATATACTGTATAATAATAATAATAATAATAATAATAAACGTTATTTGTATAGCACCTTTCATACACAATGTGCAATTCAACTTGCTTTACAGTTAAAAACATTTGAAAAGCAAAGGATTAAGGGAACAAATTAAATTGTACAGATAGAAATAAGAAAGAACAGAAAAGTAGGTAACAGCCATGAATATAATAAAAACCATTCCCTAGAGGCAGATTTGATACCTTGGCCCCTGTTAATGAACTATGCTACGGCTACGGTATTTACCTGCCCTAGCCAAATCTGCTAGTGATTGTTTGTCTGCCATAGCCAAACCTGCAAGTGGTACATTGACTGCCCTAGCCACATCAGCTACTAGCGATATTAACCTGCCCTAGCGAAATCTGCTTGCGATTGTTTGCCTGCCCTAGCCACATTAGCTACTAGTGGCATGACCTGCCCTAGCCAAATCTGCCAGGGGTGTCTGCCCTAGCCACAACAGCTACTAGCGATAGTTATCTATGGGAAAACTAGACAATTCATAATTATCTCTTCCGTGTACCTGACCTAGTCGCCTGTAGGCTTATCAGTGATCTAAACCTGATCAAAACACCCTATCAGATTCATGATTACCAATGGTGACAAAGTAACTGCAGCCGTCTAGATAGGATCTGAACCAATCGAGGACTGTCGCAGAGAGGCCTACCCTATTTTCCAGCCTATCTAAAAGTATTCTATGATCTACAGTGTGAAATGCTGCACTGAGATCTAATAGAACCAGAACTGTTATTTTATCAGAATCAGTATTCAGCCGTATATCATTTAAAA
>JAODUH010000018.1:1320448-1336887 GCA_027564835.1 Typhlichthys subterraneus
ACCTCTATGACAACACGCGAGTAATATGGCCTACAAATTAACATTTGACAACACAATCTCATCAGATCGATGAGATTGTAGAACAAGTGCCCCCTTGCTCTACAATCTCTGGGGGAAAATGCGGGGGTAAACATGTTTGGTCTATGTGCGAGAGGAAAATGGAAGCGTCCGCTAGTGTTCCTTTAAGACAGAGTGAAGGCGCTCGAACACGGCAGATGAGCGGAGCTGCATCCTTTGTGTTTGCACATGTTGTACAATGGTGGGCCTGAAACTAAAGCAGCTCTGTTATTTTTCTCCGCTTCAATGGATCCGTGTTCACGTGTAGCGCTTTCACTGTGTCCCACAATGTTTTCGTTGACGCTTTGTACCAATGCATGTCATGCGCTGCATCTAGCAGAGTGCTAACGCTAACATTGTTAGCTGCTGCTCGTCTGGTATTTACCGCGTCACGGGCTATAAGCAGAGTCAAATGAATCTGCTACAGACATATCAGCGGATGTATTAGGGTAGGTGCACACAAACACACACCATGCCACACATTTGTCTTCTTATTTTGGTTTCAGGATTACTAAGCACGTTCACAGCTCATTGCTGCCTCTCATAGTCCATTGACGGCACAATATTTTCAGATTGGAGCATAGTTATAGGTATATTTTTCCGAGTCGACGGTACATTTAACAAATCGACGTATTTACGTAACCGGTGACGTCGGTTACGTCTACTAATCGTCCCAGCACTTTTTTTTATTTATATATGTGTGTGTGTGTGTGTGTGTGTGTGTGTCATGGCCAGTCATGCCAGACTGCCCATTGCAAACAATTCTAATTTGTGCTAAGGACTCCCAATAGACCCCGTATATTCCGTAAACCTCAAAATATACTTTTGGTTGTTGTGTTGAATACTAAATTATTTGTATTTGATATTTTTGGTCCAGGCAAATCGTGAGGAGGATCGGGAGAAGAGGTTTGTTCGGAGAGTAAATCACAGTCCGCCGCAGTCGACCTCCCGCTACAGCAGAGATGGCAGGTTGTGGTGCATGTGTTTTCTGACATCTGTCAATTAGCTGTAATAAAAAAAACATAATCATACTGACTAGGATTAGGTACCGTTCACATTTGAATGGATGCCAGTTCGGTACCTCGAATTCGGTACCGGAAATCCCTTTTATAAACAACGCGCTAAAATAAAAAGCAATTTATCAATTGAGTTACTGACTCTGGCTACTGTCTTTAGTCTACTAGAAGAAGACACAGCGAAATGAGCAATCTATAAATAGACCAGAACTTAACTTTTATCTATTGAGACTCCTGCAGCCATTGTTGGATAAATTGAACCATCCATTAACGGCTTTACTAAATGGGAGAATACATATAAAAGGTACAACTTTTGGCTCGCCGTAGCATGATTGTGTTGAACACAGGATGATGTAATCCCGCTTGCGTTTCTCTCTTTAAGGTACCAACATCTGGTACCAACTGATTTGACCTCAAAACTGCCAACTGCCTTTAACTCTCCATGTCTGTTCTGTTCACAGGAGGCTGGATGACAGGGGCAAGAGGGACGAGCGCTCCAGGAAGAGAGACTATGATCGCATTCCACCTAGGAGGGACACGTACCGTGAACGCTACAACCGCAGGAGAGGCCGCAGTCGTAGTTATAGCCGCAGCCGCAGTCGAAGCTGGAGCAAGGACCGCCTCCGAGACAGAGACAGAGAGAGAGACAGGGACCGGGACAGAGAGAGAGACAGGGACAGAGACAGGGACAGAGACCGCAGCAGGAGTCGAACACATAGCCGGAGCAGGTCCAGAACCAGGAGTAGAGGTGAGAAAACAACCAATGAGACTCAACAGACCTCAGGAGGATTAAATGTACAGTCAGTTATTGCAAGCTAAATGTAAGACAATACATTTTTTTGTCAAATTCAACAAATATCTCCCCGCATTTCGCTAGCTTACCTTTCCCTGTGCGTGTTGAAACAATTACGATACTTCTACACAGCCCTGGCTCTACATCGGAACAAAAACAAAGTGTCGAACACCGCTAGTATCAACAAAGCCACGTAGCACTACACTCTGCTTCACAATGGATTTTGACGTGTGATCCACTACCGCAGAGCGATACTCTTGCGATTTAGATAGATATGTATTGTCATTGCATGGGTTCATACAACGAACCTACCTGTAAGCATCCTTGAGCAAGATGCCTAACCCCCCCCCCCAACTGCTCCCGGTGGTTGGTTGCACCTTGCAAGTCAGCAATCACCATCGGTGTATGAATGTGTGTGTGAGTGAGGCAAAATACTGTGGAAATATGCGCTATATAAAAAAGCAGTTAATTTACCATAAACTAGTAAAATGCGAGGAGGTCCAGTATTTTGTGAATTTGACACAAAACTGGATTAGGTTACAATTAGCTTACTATACTAGCTGACTATACCTTTTAATTATGGAGAGAATTCCCTTTGAGCATAATACAGGGTCAGGCTTGTCCAAGGTCTGAAAGTTCTCTATCTAGTCTTATCTTGTCATCAATCAATCTTGACCGACTCAGTTAATCTTTTATCCAGACAGTTACCACATCAGTAGCATAATATATCAACCTGATCACTTTTGTGTTTTATAATATGGTAAACAAGATCACTTCTGTTTTTTAAGTGCTCATCATAACAGTGGATTCTGCTGTATAACAACTCTTGTTTATTCTCAGTAACAACCCCTGTCCTCCTCTTTACAGAGCGGGATTCTGGGAAGTTGAAGCATGAGCATGACAGAGTGGACAGGCCCGAGGGTGGCGACGGTTACGCACCGGTGGCAGTCCTGGTTTCCACGGCAACCACATCACATTTTCCCGTGCCAACGCTGAGTAGTACCATCACAGTCATTGCGCCCACGCATCACCATAGCAACAACACCACCACGGAGAGTTGGTCGGACTTCCACCCAGAGCACCCCGCCGATCGCGGCCCCTTCGTTAGGGGTCTGCCTCCACAACAGCGGAAGCGTTGCCGTGACTACGACGGTGAGCCAAGATGCTTTTCTCACCGATGCTTTAAATATATAATTGTTAATTGTTAATACATGGTTGTAACTAGTGATGCACCAATCTGTTTAGTTTATTTATTTATTTTTGCAAATACTGGTGATTTTCAGTCCGCGAAATCACCTGATACTGATTTTATACTTAATTATATATATTATTCATGAATAATTGTAATCCTGGTAAATGCATGAAATCAAGCCAAGGCAAAGTTAATGGTGAATTGAAAGCCATTTAACTGACAACAAAGATTGCTTTTGCGTATCGGTTATTATAAAGGAAAATGGGACTACCACCAATCTGGTATTTTGAATGTAAATTGTGGTGACGTGCACGTTGCTCATCTTCTGTCCTATAGAGAAGGGTTTCTGCATGCGCGGAGATATGTGCCCCTTCGACCACGGCAGCGACCCCGTGGTGGTGGAGGACGTTAATCTGCCCAGCATGCTGCCCTTCCAGCCTCCACCCATACCGGGCGTGGACCCACAGCCTCCTCCGGGCCTCCCCCCGCCCCCTCCGCCGCTCATGAACCCCCCTCCGGTGAACCTGCGGCCGCCTGTGCCTCCCCCTGGCACTTTGCCGCCTAGCCTTCCGCCGATCGCAGGTAGGCGCAGCGGGCGTATGTGGCGATTTGCTTTCAAACGGGCTGTTTTTACGGAATATTGATATCATGAGTATATGTTCTTTTTTACGCAGGCCCTCCTCCTCCTCTCCCTCCATTGCAACCATCAGGCATGGATGCTCCACCTAACTCCATCACCAGCTCTGTGCCCACCATCGTCACCTCTGGCATCCGCTCTTCACTGCCTCAGATCCAGCCACCCCTTTTCAGCTCAGGTGAGACTTGGGGAGCAGCAGCGCTGCCTGAATCCTTTGGCCACATTTGTTTTGCTAACGGCCTTTTAAAACCAATGGGAGGGGAATGGAGCCTAGGGTTAGTACTGTTAGCGGGTGCAGATCTTGGTGGTAGTAGCAAATATTCAAACGAGAATTTTTTTTTTTGGATACAATAACGTAAGAAACAGTACTGTCGTACTGTTTCTTACGTTATTGTTTGATTTGACGTGATCTGCGTGGTGTCTGCTCACCAGATACCTATGAAACCGATGTGTACAATCCAGAGGCTCCCAGCATCACATCCAGGCCTTTGTACCGCCACCGGGTCAATGTTCAGAGACCCAATCTAATTGGCTTGACGATGGGGGAGGTGGACCTTCCTCCGAGAGGTAAATATGTTTTTAACTTGCAAGTCTAAGGAATGGGAAAAGGAAAAACATTTTCAACTGAGATTCAGTTGCTATTGGCTTTTTATTTGTGATGGCAAAAGTATTGCATTAACCCTGGACAGAATACAACACCATTTAAACTTGGTTTTTCAGTCTGCAAACTGAACGGACTGCTAAATGTTCTGCTTTCCAGAAAAGATTTCAAACAACAGGGTTGTCATGGAGTCGGACCCCAGGAAAAGACCAGCTGGTCCCCACGATGTAGGCATGCCCCTGAAGAAACCATGGTTTGAAAAGTAAGCACTTGCACTACCTGAATAATAACGAAAAGACTGGAAGCAATCTATGAAAATGCAACGGATCAGACCAAAATGTGTTTTACATGGTGATTTGAATCTGTTGGTTGAGAGGTACTTTCAGCAGAAGTAATTCTGCCATTTTGTTTAGTCTAGTTTAAATAGTATAGTTTTAGTTTTCTTTAGTATTTAATCTGAGCACACACAGAGAGATTACATAAGTACACGCTTGCATGTTTATCTATGCTAGCAGGAAAAACCTGTCTGTTCACTGTGTGTTTAAATGTGGTTTTAATGGTTTTCTTTCTCAGACCAAACTTCTGCAAACCCATCCACAAAGGCTACCAGAAGAGGGTCCCCTTTAACCCTGGTAATACCAAGCTGCTGGTCCGACAAATCCCCCATGAGCTGAACAACATCAGCAAGCTCAATGAACACTTCAGCAAGTTTGGCACCATCGTCAACCTGCAGGTCAGACTCTATACAAACGCTTCTGTGCGTGGACGGCGCATTTGAAGAAAAAAAAAAAAAAAAAAAAACACCGTTCTTTAGAGCAGTGTGCGAAAGATGCTCTGCTGCTTCCCGTTTGCAGGTAGCCTACCAAAATGACCCAGAGGGGGCGCTGATCCAGTTTGCCTGCCCCGAGGAGGCCCGACGAGCCATACAGAGCACGGAAGCTGTGCTCAACAACCGCTTCATCAGGGTGCACTGGCATCGTGAGGATGTAGCAGACAGACAGGCTCCAGCTCAGGGACAGAGCCTGGTGCATTCTCAGCAGCAGCAGCAGCAGCAGCCTCAGTCTCAGCCGGTCATGGTACTGTTCACAGTAATAATACAACATTATACAGTAGTTACGTTAGTACGGTTGTCAGTGATTGGGATGGAAGCTAGAAAAGCTGCTCGGACAGTTGTTAGTGAGTTTCTGTGGATGCACGCTGGGTACGCAGCGACGCGTCTTATTAAAACCTACTGCTCTTGACATCCAGCAGACAGCAGCCACCTCTTTAAAGCAGTCTGTCAAAGACCGCCTCGGGCCACTGCTCACCGGCAACCCTGAGCCCTCCCAAGACTCCAGCATAGCCTCTCAGGTGCGTGCATTGGTGTTTATATGCCCGTGTGTGGTTTTATTATGTGTAAAAACAACCATACGTGATGATATTCTTGTTTCAATACAGAATGCTGCCAAAACGT
Organism: Typhlichthys subterraneus; assembly: GCA_027564835.1. NCBI lineage: Eukaryota > Metazoa > Chordata > Actinopteri > Percopsiformes > Amblyopsidae > Typhlichthys > Typhlichthys subterraneus. The sequence continues at coordinate 1,326,198 of JAODUH010000018.1, forward strand.
CAGTTAAAGAACGTCTAGGATTTGTTACGAAACCGGCAGTTCCTGTTGAAAAGGTAAGCCGATCTGCTCGTGTTGAGACGACATATCTGTGTGTATCAGGTGGATGTGAGGGCTTTTTAGTGGTGTCTATCTCTGTACACCTGTCCTGTGAGAGACACTGTTTGTTTGACAGCTGCCACTTGATGTCTTTGCACATCTCTGTAGGTGTTCTCAACCTCAACGGGCCTGACCAAGACGGTGTACAATCCTGCTGCCCTGAAGGCAGTTCAGAAATCCTCAGAGGATGCCCTGAAGAAGAAACAGGTAAGATGAGACTGCAATGCTGTTTCCTAATAAGGGCCACATATGTTCCCTCCGCAGTATGGAAAAGTATGGAATTGGATTCGAGTTATTTTCAGGTCTGGATAAGTATGATTTTTTTTTTTTGTTTACAGTGTTTTGTCTCTATTCTGTTTTCTAAAATATAGAATTGTACATTTCTATGAAATAAATTGACCCGTGTGTTTTTCATGGTGTTTAAAGCAAGCAGCTGTGTGTATCACTGTGTGATGGCAAATAAGCTATTAAACTCCAGGTGTTAATACATTAATTACAATCAATACATTTATCATTGACATGAATATGTGTCACATGCACATTTAAGGTTACTCCCCTAAACAAAAGATGACAAGTGTAACCACCTATGTGTGATTACTAAGAAGGGACAATAAAAGCTGATGTTTTATATAATTATTGTCTTGATATACAGCTAAATTAGGTTATTTTGAATTGTCACCTTTTCCTGAATTTTGGTTTTCCTCCACACATCATAAATTGATGCAAAACGTAATGGAAAAATGTGTATGCAAATTATTTCTTAAACATTCACCAATATGCAGGAGATTTAAGTGTTTGCCGCTCGGAATTTTAACCTACTCCAGTAGCCAATTCACCATAATGCAGGAAAAGTGTTTGACACTTATTTTATGGGGAAGGACGCCCAGACCCCAACTATATTTTGCCCCCTCTGCAATTATCTAATGAAACCTGTAATCTGAGCTCCACTGTTTTTTGTTTAAATAGCTGGGCTGGTGCTATGCTAGCGTAGGGTGTGGCACACAGAACATTTGCTTTGACTTATTATTCCATCTGTGGCAGAAAGTCATATAGAGCCACTATAATAAAGCCATAATAAAAATGTCTAAAGAGGCCACTGTATGAAACAAACTATTAAAACTTGAAGTCTGAACTGAACATTCGATTTGGAGAACAGTTACATAATTACTTATAACTATTCAATATCTGGACATCCGCGGCCAAGATAGTTTACAGTCAAATTAAAAAAGAATTGTCTATACATTGTTTGGTAAAATATACTGTGACATCTGGAAATGTCAAGTCTGGAAAAGTCAGGAATTTGTAAATAGAATATGTGTAGGAGCCCGGGCCATTTCCTGACCGTGTCTTATTATCCCTTTCACAGGAAGCTCTAAGGCTGCAGCAAGATGTAAGGAAAAAAAAGCAGGAGATCTTGGAGAAGCACATTGAAACGCAGAAGGTGAGAACCTTTATAATTGTATTGCTTCTTTACCCGCTTCTGCTCTATTCTGGCACATATATCATACTAAGTGGCCACAAATGACCTACAAATGTAAATGTATGATTTATAGATATCAACCGTTTTGCACGACATGTAAATGTGTACACTACAACATCGCTAGCACGACAGATCACTTGTATGTATTCTTCAAGAGCGAAGCTAGTAACTTTGCAGGCCGCTGTGGTGAATATGCTTTTGTGGCAGGCATATATTTTCTACTATCCTACCAACTACATTAGAGGAGTAGTAAAAAATCTGCTCCAACTATGTTTGAGTTGTGCTTTTAGTCTCACGACAGTATGCCAATAACTTTGCCCTGTGACTCTGCAGCTGCTGATCTCTAAGGTGGAGAAGAACAAAGTGATGAAGGCAGAGGATAAGGCTAAGATAATGGAGACACTGGGCATGCTAACCAAGGCCATCACCAAGCTACAGGAGGAGATCAAGGGCATCTCTAGCAGCAACAGCCTGCTACGCACAGTTAAAAGCAGGGCGCAGGTAAGTGTCCTCTCTCAGCTAGCTCCTGCCCCACTCTATACTACACAATATCCTATCTATAGGGATGTGTGTATGTTGTACAGTATATTTTTCTTGTGTTCTATATAGTGTTCTATATAGCTTTTGTGTGGTAGGTATGGCTATAAACATCCATGGCATCATGTATTCTTATTTTCATGGTTGGAGTTTACAGATTGTATTGACATTTTATTAACGAACCCATTTTAAGTTGGAAGAGAACTACAACATGTTTTCCATTAATAAAAGCGTGTCAAATGGTCCAGGTGAAGTGTGACTTCGTTCATTTTCCTGTTAAACTGCCACTAGTTTAAACTCCTCGTAATGTCTGCACATACAAATGTACGATTTTAACCACATCGCCAGAGAGTATGGCACCCACGATGAACGCTATTAATGTGTACAGGCCCAAAAGGAGCTTCTGGATACAGAGCTGGATCTCTACAAGAAGGCCCAGGCTGGAGAGGACACGGCTCTACTGAAGATTAGATACACGCAGCTCCAAATTGAGGTGTGGATCAGGCCTACAAATACTGATGTTGTCATATTGATTAATATGCGAGTTCCTTTTCTTTTTTTTATTTATTATTTGAGGAATCTATGTGATTGATTGAGATGATAACGTGTGACTCTATAACAAAAATGACAAAATATATTGAGAATAACATTACAGGTACAATAAGGGCAGGTCTTCTATGGCTGAAAAGATGTTGGGTTTGCTTGCAGACTAAGCCAACTTAGTCTGTAAGCAAACAGACTAAGTAAGCTAGGCTGGTACATGCACCTTGTTATTAAGTCACACTAATTAATTTCAATCGAAGGTGGTTCATCTCTGTTTGATGGTGTGCTGATTAGTCAAATCTGTTTTTGTGGCGTTTGTGGAAGCATCTGTTTACTACCGTGGGCCTAACAGTTTGACAGCATTGGCCAGTTCATTTCAAAAAGCTACTCTCCTGGCTGCCACTTGGGGGTACACAAGCGCTTCATTTTGATAACGGATAATGAAACATCGAAGGACACTCACTATCACTAATATGTGTGGGAAATATTTCATCTTTTTGAAATGTAAGTGACTCTTAAGCCTATTGTACACCGCATTGGATCCGCTTTGGATCCGCTCCCATGTTAATCAATGAGTTTGCACACTGCACGCGAGGCTAACGCTGATCGCTGAGCCAACACCTTTGTTGTTTTTTTTCCTGTCGTGAGTCTTCATTTGCCTTGTTCTTTTGGTGCACTCTCACATAGTGCAATGCAAATATGATGTAGAAGCAGGTTAAACACTACAAATAATTTCTTTAAAAGAAAACATTTTTATTTTTCTTCTTAACCCCATCCCTCTGCCTCACCGTTTCCTCAATCAGACAGTTGTTAAACGTGCCTCAATATTGTTCTCATAATGTTAATACATTTGTGATTCTTTTAAGTTTACTGTCCTACAGCATGCATATAATTATGGTAGTACTTCACGATCATTGCAGTGCAACGGTTATCATTGAGCAACTTGCATAGCCGGGCAATGTGCAAAGCATAGCTGAGAAACGGCCTCGAACATGCTTCAGCTCCGCGTACAGCCTGCAAGGCAAGGGGCTTTACACATTAGCTGTTTTTCTCCGCTTTGCCCAGGCGGCTAAAAGGGGTCTCCTGGCACCGGGCCGTGGTCGGGGGGTCCATGCGCGGGGCCGTGGCTCCCTCAGAGCTCGGGGAAGGGGCTCTAGGGGCAGAGGGAGAGGTGCACCACATCACGCCGTGGTGGACCATCGTCCACGTGCGCTGGAGATCTCCGGTTTCTCTGATGCGGACAGGGTTGACGTACTGCCACACTTTGCTGTAAGTAACACTGTTTTCTGCTAAATGAAGGCCAGGCATTTACAATTGATTAGATATTATAGCCTCGGGTAGGTTGAACTACTGCTTAGAATTTTGAGGCTAAATAAAAGTATAGACAAAAGCAGAGGTGATTCTTTTGAGTAAAGAATGTATTGCATCTGGGAATGAAAATAAAACGTGTCTCATTTTTCCCATATCTTGAAGCAATTTGGTGAGATCGAAGATTGCCGGATCGATGACCACGTGCTCTGTGCAGTCATCACCTACAGGACCAGAGCTGAAGCGGAACAGGTGGGTTCACTTGTGTTCCTTCCTACAATTAATCATATATTTATTACAATAATGGGATGGAATAAACAGCATGGTCTCTGTGCCACATGGTGTGTTGCCTCAGCTATAGTCCTCTTGGACCTGCCTTGCCGTCACAACTATTGTGTTTGTCAAATGCATACTTTGCCGCAGTATATGTGGAAGTGTGTTCATCACATGCATATGTCCCAATGAATGTCCCGGTGTGTGTTTTCCTCGTTAACCCTGTCTTTGCCACACCCAGGCTGCTATTCACGGGGTGCGGCTGAACAGCCAGAGTTTGCGTCTGTCCTGGCATAAGCCCGCGATGACCCTCAGTGCAGCGGATACAGACGAGGTGGAGCTGGAGGACGAAGAGGTCAGTGGGAAGTTCCTGGCGTTGCGTGCATTCACAATGCCCAGTAGAGGGCGACATACACTCAAGTACAGGGAGTTGAGGTCCATCCAGATGTGCACTGTAAAAGCCTTCTATAGCATGGTGGCTGCCAAACTTGCCTTCTCAGGAAAGGAAAAAAAGGTTAAGTCAGTGTACCATCTGGTGTTTTTATGTCTTAACATCCCTCAGGCTGCACAGCTTTGTTGATAGTTACCATGAGTAATTGCTTACTAATGTCCTATTAGTGTTTTAATGGTGCGTTAATGATCTCTCACAGAAAACTGCCATTTTCAGTGTACCATTGATTAAAAGTTATATGCCACACCCATTTTAATTCCGATTAAGCGAGACCACCCGTGGATTTCAATAGACTTTAACAGTAAAGAGATGCATGCTGTTATGTCTACAAAGCACACTTAAGTGGAGATGGCAGTCAAAAGCAGATAAGTCTAGTCATTAAGAAGCCCTTCTCTCCCTTATCTTAGTGTGTGTGCTCCTTCCAGTTTCAGGAAGAGTCTCTGAGCGATGACGCTTTGCTTCAGGATGATGATGAAGAGGAGGATGACAATGAACCACGCTCCTGGCGCAGATGAAAAGTCCGACAATGAGCCCCATTGGTTACAGTGCAGCTTATCAACAACCTAACAAGTTTTCAATGCCTGTTTTTTAAAATAACTAGGCACGTTTCACCTTAGCTAGACTTTAACAGTGTTTTTTTTTTTGGGGGGGTGGGGGGGGGGGAGTACATGTTTATCTACTGGTAAACATTTCTGTACAACATGTCAACCAATCTACTTTTATTAATGATCTTAAACTGTAGCAATAGTAATATACATTTTTGTTGCAGATTTTGCTTCACAATTTTCATTTTTGTAGGGTTAGTTACGAGGACATAACAGTTTATAAAACTATGATGCAGACATGTTAAACTGTTGGTTAAGTTGGCACAAATCAATGTAACCTGTTGTGACTATTGGTTTTGCTAAATAGCATCAGCCCACTGGATAATTTCTCATGTGTAAATATTTTATGTATGGGTTTTATTGATTTGTATGACAGCTTTGCTTCTGAGTTATTGGCTTTACTTTGAAATGTAAAAAAATAAAGAAATGAAATGGTCTTTGAAAAAGAAAAAATGACTGCAAAAAAAGATAACATTGCAGCATTGACTAACAAAAAAAAAAAAAAAGTTTGAGAAAAATAAAGACCTTTTCCAAAATACCCTTTTCACGAAAAGAGCAAAATTCCTACCAACGAATCGTAACTCATTCATCTGGTAGGGTGTGGTAAGTGAAGGTTCAGTATTGTTCCCTTTTCAGAGGTAAGAAAACTAGATGTATATTTTTTAACTGCAGTTTATATTATGCAAGTTTGCATGTAGAAATCAAGTTTCATTATATAAGGAAGATGTCTCAGGTTGTTACATTTATTTTTGTTAATTTTGCTCACAGGACCTGTCCATCACCTTTCTGGAGGCAGAATTACTTTCTCCCAAGAGGCCTAAACACTTAACTTAAAAAAAACAATGTTTTAATCAGTTGTGACTGTTACATTCCCTGTAAATATTCTATTAATATCAAAGCTGTTTAAATACAGCTGCTTGTCTGACTTTTTTTATTGCAATGAATCTTAATCACGGATACTTCTATCATGTAAAAAGTTTTAATATTTTACTAAAGTATAATGCTACCAATGGATAAAAGTATTCAACACAGTCCATTTTGATTTGTACAATATCAGTTTATTATACTCTCCATTGTAGCCTACATTTACATACTATATAGCCCACATGCTATATTGTCATTTGTGCAAAGCAAATGTAGCCTATTTTTTACACTGTTTTGAGAACTAATGTCATGATCTTTAACCAGAAGTTGCACTGAAAGAGGCATTAAGACATAATGCGTCATATTCCTATATTAAGTATGTCAGTTTTCTATAAGGGGTGGCCTTACCTGCAGGGAAGCTCTCTACACAATTGTAACTGCATGTCTTAGCCTTATTTCAATAGGAAGTATAGACAAATACCCCAATCAGCTTACCAGTCTGGTGGTGTTGGGCCACCCTTTGTGCTTGTCAGACTTTCATGGATAATTGTGAGAAATCAGATTTTCGCTGTCTACTGTCTCCTGTAGATCATTTCAGCTTTTTTTTTCTCCCTGCCCTTTCCTACCACTAAAATACCTTTCAACATCCTTCCATCTCTGTATGGGAGCGTTAAAAGCCCCCTCCTGTTATGTCATTTACCTACTGGGGCCTCTGCGCACTCCACACACACGTGACTCATTTGTGATCTAACAAGCTGGTTTGTTCAGTTGCAGTCATGAGCCATGTTCTTGTATTTGAACGACAACTAGCCCATACAGGCCTGTAAGAGCAATCTTAAACAGCTGTAACGAATTTGGTTCTGGAATAAGCAAATCGGAACATACCAACCAGCCTGTGTGATGTGGCCAGCATATTATTATTTGTCCCTGAGTGCAGTGATATAATTATGCTGTCTACTCATGTCTCAGTGGGCATGTGGGTGTTATGATCTGTATGAGCTCAGAAAATACTGGCTAACAAGTTTATAACGTCCCTGTCATCCATTATATATATCTTCCTTTTCTGATTTGTGTCAAAGAGACAAATTATGGCACAAGTTCTGCAGTCAGTTTGAATAATGTGGATTGATTTTCCTCATTTATTTATTTTTTAAAATATGGAGAGTATATTAATTCTCATAGCTATAAAGAGAGACTGGTTCAATGCATCTGATTTGTTTAATTTTAGACCCTTTGGGGCTGTGAAAGTCGGTCATATGCAACAACTGGGGCCAAGGAATAACAGCATTGGCCTATTTATTTGCATTTAGTATTGCTGCATTGGCATGACACAACACAACCGCATTGCTGCATAAGAGTTTGTAGCAATTATTAGTAGCAAATCAACAATAGTTAAATACAAGACGTAGGCTTTGCAATAATTGTTAAAAGTATCATTCAGCATAACACTTGTGTGGGTATAAGCTTTCTTGTTAGTTATATTAATTTACTCCTCACTAAAGTATGTAAAGTTTCACAGGAAGGCCATGCCAGTCCCAAATAAATAGTGACCCCCTACCACCCCTCTTCACACCCCTTGCCCCCGTCACCACTATTCCAGCTCTCTGTATAGCCATTAATATTTGATGTGATCGTGGGCCTCCATAAGCAAATTTCAGTCCCAAGCAAGTTGAGCCAAAGCATGATTAATTTAGTATTTATACCCCGACAACCCTTTAAACAGCACAGGGCCCTTGGCCACAATGCAAGGCGCAGTTTGAAACAAACCTAGCAGCCTCTATATCATAATCAACACAGCCATTCACGATCATTTGATGCAGGCGCAGTTCTGGGTCCTTAGCCTCAATGACTGCTCAAATTGATTGAAATCATGAAATTAAGTCTAGGTAGGTAATTATTTTCTTTCGAGAGAACCAGCCTTACTGTGTTTGCTCTAAAGTCTTCTCGAGTCGAGTGGGCACGTTAACAGGAAAATACTGCAGTGTTTGGGTTTAGCACGCATGCCACTTTAACCTATACTACTGGCCTAGATAGCTATTGGTGGAAATTATGAGCTACAGTCTTGCGTCTAGACCGGCTGAACACAATACAGCTTGCACAGCTGGTCCAAGGATACTGTAGCTTCCACTGGTTTAGCACTGATATCTAGCTATCCCAAGATAACTTCCATTTTTGAATTGGTATGTTCCCTTCATGTTCAACATAATAATCGCAGCATGCTATGGTAAGAAATATCTAGACACTGCAAATGTATTGGCATAGTAGTTTTAGAGATGCTGGCTTTATATTTCTTTATCTCAAGTGTTTCCTTTTCCCGTTAAGAGGAGTGTCTTGTTGTAGTAAGTCGTTCAGAATGTAATTAGGCAACACACTAACATGATCACTATACAGTTCAACTCCATTAAAGATAATCTCTCCGCATGGTGAAGAAGCTCTCACTGTGTCTGACACAATTTGAACCCCGCCCTCTGCCTGGTCTCCTGTCATTGATTGGTGCAGTGATTTGCAGCATGTAATCCAATGCTCTGTGACAGGCTGTAACTGAGGTTAAAGATGGCAATTTAATTATGTGTCAGAGGTCACATTAAAGACTGACCTTTGACCCATCACCAGAGGACATGCTAGATTAGTGACAAGGCCTTTGTTATTGTTTGAACTAAACAAAGCTGTCTAAAAGATGTTGAGAAAGAGAAGGAATTGATCATTAGAATAGGTATATAGATAAGATAAATAATGGATATGGTTGAACATTTCAGACCCTGTTCCACGAATATGTCCACAATTATGCCTTTGTAGAATTTGTAGAAGAACTTGTGTTCATATTTTCTCTTGTGTTTTTACATGTGTAAAGACCTTATCGCCAACGACTACATAGGCTAAACCACGAGTCTACGCAAATATGTTTCTCTTTAAAGGGACAATCTGAAATGTGTTGTATATAAACACAAAAACAAAAATGTCGCAATGATTTTTTACTGTAAACTGTTCCGTTTGGGTTGGGGTGGGGTGCTGTGGGTGAGTGTATATGCTCTGGGTGCCACAGAGCTTTCAGGTGAGGGAGGGGTTTGTAGCCTTATTGTGTTTCTCAGGTGTGGGAGGGGTTGCTCTTGGTTAAAACCAAAACAGCATTAGCAATCTCTGATTTATCTTACAAGTTTATTGCATTCCATGTAAATAAATAAGCTGCCTTCTTCTGAAAATATGCATGTTTATGATTGTGTGAGTGAGTACAAGGTGGCCTGTTCAGTAACGAGCCCCTGGGAATTGTATAAGGTAGGGCCGAAATGTCTATAGCCAGCCCCATATGCAAATGATGGGGCAATTTTAGATATACAAATATGTACCCATGGTCTACACGGCCTAATGGTCTCCCTCCCTCTGGCTGGCTCAATGGCTCATTTAGATATCTTCTTGGTTTATTATGTGAATAAGTCACGCCTGGCTTGTTACGACCCTCTAGGTTCTTGTTTCTGCTGTGTAGCGTAGATGTGTGGTGCTCAATTAGGCTGCATTGCTGGCAGGGTTAACCCTTTGTGCCTGATAAGCTGTTTTCTCTCAGCCAGATGGGGTGGCTGGCTACAGTATTGAGGTTCTAGGTATGCAGGGATCAAAAGATCAATCCTAATACTGTGCTATGAAGCTGACCTCTCAGATGTAATAAAGACGCCATCTTTCCCCCTCGGGACCTATTTCAGAGCCCCCCCAACCTCTGTGAACTGCCCATGTATCTCTAAATTAGCTGACTTAGTTGCCCTGCAGGTAATTGCATTAGTTTATCAATGTTGAAGACAATTTATTAATCACACCAGTAGCAGTAGGATCCTGGTGTAAAACTAAGGAAACGGGTTATTTGTTTGTGTGTGTGTGTGTGCGTGTGTGCACACGGGCATTGATGTGCTGGTTAAGTATATGGTATGTGTGTGTGTTTGAGTGCATCTTATATTTATCCATATGTGTCTAAAAGTGAACTAATTTGAATAAAACAGAACACTACCAATGCCATAAATAAAATGTGTTTATTGCAAATCTCATGATTTACAGTATCAATGCATTAGAATTGCATGTTAAAAAGACCAAACATAAAGACTGTATGTTGCACAATAAGGCCAAACCTTATGCAGGCACCCTTTGCTCCACTCTCTTAGATGTATGTTATTAGTGCTTGTGATCGTGTTAACTTCATATAAGGCAGCAAACTCTCAGCCCGGTGCTCTAATAGGTATTTAATTCAACTCATCTTTCATTACTTTCACCCTATATTATCTGTGGGTAACATCCTATGGAGTGATGTGGCCAGCGGCGGCCCGCGTCTGCCTTCACATCGGTATGCATTATGGATCTGTCTCAGGTTGTAATAAACACACCCTGCTCTTATTCCTGCCTCCTGCAATCATTATTCCCGCCCCTCAGATGGATTATGGGCTGCTGTGTAACATGCAGATGAGTGGCGCTCCCCTGATTGCCTTATGGCCATCAGCCTTTGCATATTTACTGCCCATGAATCACAGGAAACCCACAGCAACATATTCCAAG